>LPNX010869247.1:41891-86413 GCA_001517045.1 Pseudotsuga menziesii | reverse complement strand
AAAGATAAGTACCGTTGCTATTCCATCTCTGCAATTATATTGATGTTTAATGAGTTATGATGAACATGCTGAATGCTGGTTTATGAATATGTTTGCTTCCATTGAATGATTGAGGAATTATGCATCTTGTATGATGTTTTATGCACTCTGTTATGCATGTTGTTTAAGCTTTTAATATCAGCATTTTTCCTATTTATGTTCATGGGTCTGTTTGCCCAGTTGAGTGATTGGTGTTGGTTGCGTCCTCTTCGCCGGTCGGAGGGTCGGGGACGTGACAATCTCGGCCATAAATAGTATTAAATATTAATAATAAAAATATTATATGTCAATGTTAAATAAAAAGATGTGTCTTTTGGTTTGAGTCACACTAAAGCTGATAGTTGAGTGCAATAATTAAGAAGAGGTTTGCACCTCCAAATATTTGATCCCTCTCGGTGCTTGATAGAGCCTAAGATTTGAATCTATGCTGGTATAAATGTCAACAAAAAAAATTGATAAAAGTTGTTCAAATGTCATAAGTATGACATCACTTATTTGGCATTGGTAATGTTGAACATATGTTGCTTAATAGATTCTTGAGAGATGTGTCTTCAACATAAATAATGTGGCCTAGATATCACTTAAATGATGCTTAGCACAGGGATTTAATGTCTCTTAAGTGACATCCATCGAGTGAAGTGATGTGTATGACATCGAATTAGCATTGTTCAAGTGATGATTAGAATGTGCAAGTCACGTCTCTTAAGGGATATGAGACAACTCTATTTAATGTCTCTCAAATTAGGCTTAGTCTACATGCCTCACATTTCACATTTATTTAGAGAAAGATCACATTTATTTAAAGAAAGACCAAACTTTAGGCCTTCGTTTGGGTTTGAAATATCCATGTTTGGTTTGGGTTTGAAATATCCATGTTGAGATGTGGCCAAGGGATCTAAAGGATCCATATTGATGGAAAAGGAGTAGAGGTGTTTGCAAGTCATGGATTTTGGTCTTGTGAATTTGACTAAGGTTATTCCTCACTCTTCTTGTATTAAGGGAGTCATTAACTATCAGGTCTATCAGGTCCATGGTTTCTTATGTTTTGTGTAGCTAGTGTATGAGTGAGGCTACTATATTTAAAAATTAGGGTCTAAATGTCATTTTATTTTGATATAAGGATGACTTTGGAGTTCAATCATGTCTGAATAATTTGGGTTGATATATGTATGTAGAAAGACAACAAGAATGCTTGTGTATTTTCTCATTTTCTTGGATGCAAGTTTTGGAAATCTAATCCTATAGGATTATGGTTCATTTTGTAAATAGTGTAAATATTTAGCTATAGGAAATTCAACAGTCATAATAAAATGAAGTGTACCTTTGGGATATGAAACTAAAGGTTTCCTTACATGTATAAATCAACGCTTCTCATTCAATAGAGATCATCAATCTTGGATTTATTTTTCCAAGGACGGACTATGGTACCATAGCCTAATGATTCTTGTCATAAATTTATGAGTGCTGGAATTCTACCTTCTACCTTTCATCATTATACTTGGGCACTTCCTTCTCCTCAATCTGGAACTACATGCTCCTCAGTGATTCCACGGTCCACCTAAGTAAACACTAGGTATTGGTTAAAGTGTTTTCTTAGTGATACCACCCGCGTATACCCTAGATGCTACATGTATGCCTCTGTGTTCTATAATCTCCATTGATAGCTCTGTGTGCCTCTATGTAACTTACTTTTCTTTGAATTTTCCTACGTACGAATAGTTTGTAGTTATACAACACTCCAACCTGTTGGATAAATTAATTACTTGTAGATGTCCATCAAATCCCAACGAACACAGTCAGATTCCATAGAATTATTGTTTTGTCGGTCACTCTGTCAGAGTATGGAGTTCACGTCTCACCATATTTATTCAGACATGTTTTTGTTCCACAAGTCAAGATGTTAGGTAGATTTGCAGTCATGTATTAATTCGAAGCCTTTAATGGTAGTTGGTAGCTTCCAAGAGAAGCCAAATTAAGTATGTGTACCCGTAGTTCAAGAAAAATGAAAAACAAAGTCTTTGGGAGAAGATTAGAGTAAGAAAGAAAGGATAAGAAGAAAAACTCTAAGAATAGTTTGAGAACTCAACCTCGTGGTATTGGAATGTGTTGAGAGCCAAAGCTTTGTAAAAGGTGAAACATCAAAGTAAATTTTCAAGTATGTAAATGCGACTGTAGTTCTCTTGTCTTTTATGATAATATATAAACCTATAGTTTTATGGTTGAATGCATGTTTTATTTATTCCACATATTCTCTAGAATTGTTACAGTTGATTTTACCACACATGGTGGATCACATTGGCGACTCCGCTGGGGATGTTCCTTGGTTTTCTTTTGGGTTTGGGGGCACAATGTGCTTGATATTCTTGACTTTCTCTTTGTTTCTCCTTGTTTCTGTGTTTCATTTTATAGTATGTTCATCCATTGACACTCCCCTTTATTGGTTTGACCCTTGGCCTGCTTTTTACCACTGTCTTCTCTATATACGCAGGTTTTTGGCCAAAAGTCACGTACATACGCGGATTTTTGGCCAAAAGTTGCGTATACACGCAGGTTTTTGGCCAAAATCCGCGTATACATGTAGCTTTTTGGCCAAAAGTCACGTATATACGCAGTTGTTATTTAAACTATCGCATACATCCTCCCTTTAGGTGAGTTTGATGTTGTGGGAAGTTTTTGGGTGGGTTGTGAGTGTGGTTGGGTCTTCCTTGGGTTTGATGTTGTCTGTTGGATGCTTCTTTTGTGACTAGAGACCGCTTTTTCATTGATTTTTATTTGAAAGTAGTTTTAGACATTTATCCTTTTTGTTTTTCCATTAGTGCATTACTCTTTTTTGTCTCGGTGTCTTGCTGGGCTTGTGTTTTATACTTGCTGCAGAGACTGAGAGTTTTAGATGACTTTTATTGCATTTTCATTCTTTTATATTGAAAAATACAAGGTAGTTGCATTTTTTGCATATGGATTTGAGGAGGTACTTGCATTGGATTGCTTGTATGAGAGTTTTATTTAGGCTTTCATATGGGAAGGATTACATTGGCATTCAGAAAGGAATATATATTTATGCATCTCATGTAGTGGCATACCCTATTTTTCATTTGACAAATATTGCACTTAGCATTGTTTGTTATGGTGTGCACTTTTATTTCACTACTGATTCTTCATATCATTAGTTGCACGGCCATTTCCCTTTGAGTAATTATAGCCAATTAAAATCAACGCATAATAAAATGAATTACACTCTTTTCTTTTATAGGGTGCACCAACAAGATTAGGTTTTAGGGTCTTGGAATAGTTCATTGTGAGTTAATTATCCAAGACCACTAAACGAAACATGTATGTGTCTATCCAGGTGAGAGTGTGAAATTCCTTTATATAATTAGCGTTCTCAGGATCCTCCTCTTACAAGGGAGTTAAGCATGAGGTAGTGTGAGCGGTTATGATTGGGATGACCCCTGGTTGTAACTGAGTAGCACCGGAGATATTTCTAGGATTGCATTCGTATCTGGGGGCTCTTTCGAGAGTTTCAGGCTTTGCTACCCTGCCCATACTATCGATCCCACCTATGGCTATCCGCTTGAGCATTGGTTATATTGAGGTGAGCTTAGTTGCCTTACCTAGGTATCACAGGAGGTACTTGCAGAGGTTATTCCGTGAGTGTCCTGGCCATGCAGAGGTCAGACAACACAGTCGCTTTATGCGTTGAAGCTGAGGGCCACTATAATTGGTTACGTACCTCCACTTGTAGTGTATGGGAGTTTCAATCCTCTCCTAGGCGAGACATACCTTCTGCATTCGGGATCTCATATATCCTCCCCTTGGTTTTCTTATATTTTGGCTATAGATTTTCTTAGGAGTGTGCTCTTTGTGCGCTAGTTGGCCTTTGGGATCATGGTTACTTGAGTATATTTATTCTCTCTTGAGTTTGGGTCCTTTTATTTTCGGCATGCCTGGTATCCTATCAATCATACTTGGTCTTAGTACGAACCCTAGTGTCAGACTTGGGGGCATCACAACCCCTTACTGTGCTCATAGATTTGGGAGTGGTCACATTCTACCCTCTACTCCATTTATGGAGGATGTTGACTCCCTTCTCTTGGTCTTTACACTGGTGGTCACCCTCACGGGGGTGGTAGTGGATGTGTGAACATTGGGTCTACACCTTAATTTCATTTTTATGTCCAGTCGTTCACCACATTGTTTCCTTTGGGTGTAGTTGTCATGATCATTCCTCCCTATATCCTATAGTTTGGATTTTTTATTGAATATTTTGGGTTGTTTTGGACTAATATGGTTGTCATGTAGGGTCTAGTTTTTGTACACTCTCTCCGAGGTTTCGACCCATTCATTCCTATCATAGGTATTATGTCTGAACTGGCACATAGGTTAGGATAGCACATTCGCTTGCACTTATGCATTGCCTTATGACCATTCCATCTTAACCTTAGGTACAAACCCATTCCATGGTATCACAGAACCTTCATGCTGTTGTTAGAAGTGATATTACGTGAATGGTAGAGCTTTCCTATAAATGGGTGTCTTAGTTAGCTCCCCTTTGCATTTGGTACCCATGCTGTGAGTCCTCTCTTAGGTCCGGGAGTCCTTTGTATAGTATCACCATGACTTTGCACAAGAGCCTCATAATCCTCTTGATCTTTTTTGCTAGCCTTTTTCCCAAGACTCCCTTATGTCAAGTTGTAATTGCATTATCATGAGTTTTTCTTGCCTTATTAAGCCTTATGCCGGCTTCCCTAACTTTGATTATCAGCTATATAGCTCGAGCTTGTCTCATGTCTAGACACGAAGAGCCATTTTACATATCCTTTGCAACTTGATTCCCCATTTTTTACCGAGAGGGGACTTTCCCCTGAGTGTTGTTATCCTAAACATGTGTCCTTGCATTGAGCATAGGTATGTTCCATTGCTTGGAACTAGTTTGTTTTCCCATTGACACTCGTCTCCTCCTAGTCTGTACCTATAAAGCACTTTTATTCATTTTCAAGCTTTTCAAAATATTTGAAAAAGTACAAAAAAAAATAAAAAAACCAAAAATCCGGACAAGAAAAGATGTTATATTTGGCAGCAGTCAAGTCGTGTCGCCTTCGAACAGAGCACTGTATATCACATCCGGTGGTTGGATTAATGGTTTGACTTTAGGAGCTGTACTTGTCTTTTTGAGGTTATCTCCACTGACTGGTTAAGCTTCTAGTCCCTATGGAGCCTCTGTCGATGCCTCTTGTGTTGCAGAGATGTTTGAGTTTTGTATATTGAGTCTATGCTGCCTACATTTAGTCACCATTCACCTTTATGCTCTTGTTCGAAGGAAGTTGAAACCTGAGTCGGTCATTCCTCAGTTATCTTGACTTTGCATGTTGGCCATTCCCGGTACAGTTACTGATTCGTGCACATTATGATCGAGTCCTTCCACATTATACAGCTTTGCTGAGTACCTCGTGTTGGATGATGGGGGAAGCCTTAATGCCCTCCTTCCAGTGGATTTCATCCCATCGACTTTAGATAATTTATTCTGGGATAGGAATCTAGAGTCATTTTTTAGTGCCTTGAGACTTGCAGTCATCAGTGGCAGGTTCTCTCGCCATCGACAGTTTTTTGGGAATACATCAATGTCCCCTTATCGATGGATTCTCTCAAGTGTTCGACCTCAACACATTTATTCACACTTGTTAGTTTGCACTCTAGTACCTTGATTCCCATTTTCATTATCGGTGGCTGATCTCGCGTCTGTTAACGGTATACATCAATGACCGGTAATCAGATGATGGACTACTATGTTCGACCTCAACACCTCTATTCACATAGTAGGGCATGTACTCGTAGCATTTTGTGTAGAAGACATTCCAAACTGGTGGCATCTCATATATGCTACCTCCTTGATCGTGCTAGTGTTCATGAGAGTTCAGCTCTCGTGACTTGATTCCAGTATATGTCAGATATTTCCAGCCATTATGGAGATCTTGATCTGTTATATATCTTCAGCCTACATGGAGATCATGATCCTCTGTATATCTTCATCATGGAGATTCTGATCTATCTATATTGTATTTGGCGATGACCACACATGTCATATTTTGTATCATGCCTATTCATGGCCATTGTACTCTTATGTATCCGGGACTGCTACATCTACTTGCAATTATGTGCAGAGTTTTGATCATTGTTTGTATTGATTAGATGGTTGGTTCTTCCACTGGGTTCTTCATCACTCCACTTATGGGATGGACTTATAATGTATTTCGGCCATCGTATGACCCCCCTGACCTCACACATTAGGGGGCATATTTTACATCTGTTTTCACCACACATGGTGGATCACCCCTTTATGGCCTTCCATGTCCCTCTGCAAACTCTTTAGACCCCATGGACCATTTTTTTACCTTCGATGTTTCCAAGATCATCCCTAAAAACATGCAATAATTTCCATACGTGACTTTTAATCCCTTTCTCGTGTATATACGTGGATTTGACCCTTAAAACCGTGTACATTGGGATGTGTGCAAAAGGCCAAATGATTTTGGAGTTTTCCTTGATGTGGATCTGAGTCACTTGTCTCTTGGCCTTCCATATGCTTTGAGATCGCTCTAATTTGACCTTCCATTACCCCATTGAAGAGCTATATAAGGAACCCTTTGGATGCATTGAAGGGGGAGGAATTGAAGAGCAAGAAAACTATAGTCCATTGTTGCCAAAGCTTATACTTGAGTCTACATCCCTTTGTCCCTTTGAGCACTTTGTGTTCTTTCCAAGCTTTCCTTTTGCTTGTGAGCTTGCTATCGAAAGATGGAGAATTGAAGTGGTGGAGGCCAAAGTGGGGGACTCAGTTTCTCTGATTCGCAGACATGCCGACAGAGGTTGTCACTATTGTAATCTCTGTTTTATATCAATAGAAATATCTTTTTCTGTCCAATAATGTGTATTTAAATGAGTATTTGATCCATGGATGCTTTTAAATGCTTATATGTTATTGATTATATATGCTAGAGTAGGTCTAACACAATTATATATAGCATGCTTGTCTTGTTTGCTGAATGTTGAGGAAGCAAATTGCTGATACAAGCAAGGGTGGGAAAGCTCAACAGGGATCTACATCAACCGTCTGGAATAAGGTACGAATCGAGATCCTTTAGTGTTAGATGTTTGGTTTCTCTTGCATATAGGGAAGGATTGATTTATGGAGTTAATATGTCTTTTGTGGTACCCCAAGCCATAGGAATTTCTCTCCGTAACAAGAATTACTTGTGTGAATGTTGTTTACTTGTACCGTTTGTAAAATACATAAATAATTCTCAAATATTTCACCGTGTAAACGTTTAATTTTTAACCTTAGAGTGATCGACACAAGTCTATTTAATATTTTGGGTATATGATATTGTGAGCTTTTCGTAGTAAAGTTATGTCGAGGTTCATATCAGATTAATGAGTGCTTAAGTGTGGACCTGTTGAAGTGGAGTCATGTCAAAGTTATCTCTACCGACTAGGTGTTAAAAATGTGCCTTTCAGGCAGAAGTGAAAAATATTCTTTATATAACAAGATAACCTTTTAGTATTATAATCCTATCGAAGTGGGAGTTGGTTGTTGTTAAAAGTGTGTTGCGGTAAAA
This sequence comes from Pseudotsuga menziesii, assembly GCA_001517045.1. Classification (NCBI taxonomy): domain Eukaryota; kingdom Viridiplantae; phylum Streptophyta; class Pinopsida; order Pinales; family Pinaceae; genus Pseudotsuga; species Pseudotsuga menziesii. The sequence goes on along the minus strand of LPNX010869247.1, from coordinate 78,761 downwards.
TCCCATTGACATAAAAGTAAAGTGGGTGTCTTTCGAAGAAAATTTGTGTCGGGATAAAAGTCCGTAAATTGTGTGTTGATGTGAAAGTGAAAATTGAGTCTTGTCAAAGTGAATTTTGTTGCAGTCAAGTGTGGAGATTTGTTTGTCGCAGTAAAAGTCTGTCGTAATAAAATCACGTCGAAGTAAAACTCCATTAAAGCTAGTTTAGTCAAAGTTAACTTGTCAAAGTTAACTCATCAAAGAAAAATGTGGGGTTTCCCAAAAGGTAGTGTGTCATAGTCCAAAAGAAAAGAAAATTAAATATTTACTTCATAGTAAATCAAATTAATTGTCACGGTTTTTCCCAGGATCTGGTATCAGAGCAGGTTTAGGAATAATATAAATTTTGTCTTAAAAATGGGAAAAGTATTTTTTAAGAAAAAATGAAAATGAAAAAAAATGGCTTCCACTTCTGGTGAACAAATGTCAAGTCTTCCAAATCTAACTTTTTCAGGAAAGAATTGTGAATATTGGTCTCTTACTATGAAGGCTCTATTCATAGGTCAAGATGTATGGGATATAGTCTAAAATGGCTATGCATATCATACATCATATAATAATCTCACACAAGATAAGAAGAATGCTTTGAGGGAATATAGGAAGAAAGATGGAAAGGCTATGTTCTACATACATCAAGCAATGCATGAACGCATAACAAAATTTCAAGAATGTTGTTGTCAACCACTTGCCCAGTTTACATCGATAAAGGGAAGTCATGTGCCCCATGATGATTAACTAGTCTTGTGTCAAGTATATTAGTGTCCCAATTGGTTACAAAATGATTTTGGTCCTTTGGATAAAACCCTCATCTTATCAGTTGCTTCAAATCTCCTTAACATCATATCACCCAATTCTGAGAGATGCAATAGCTACAGCTGTACCTTGGGGCCATTCTAATCAATGTAGAATATTTCCTTGAACTAAGTAGGGAGAGTCATTAATGCTCCCTAACTTAGTGGTCTCCTCTATGCTCAATGCCAAAAATTCAATCACATAAGGGGGATTTGTGCATTCTAATGGTACTAGTGTTCACATTTATAATTCATGCCATCAACACATATGATAGTGAAGTTGTCCATCCAACAACTCCATCATTATTTAGGTTCCTCACCCCAGTGGGATGTTTGTCATCATCAGCAATTTCACTGCTTCGGCACGAGTAACAACATTCCTGGGGTTTCATTATACCCATTTAAGGATTGAATCCATATTCATCCTTGTATAATTAGTATCAAGAGTTGACCTTTCGGTCTCTTCTTATCATAATCTATTTTGACAATATTTTCATGAGTATAGGTATTCTTGTCTCGTTTGTATAAAACACCATTCATTCTTTACAACTTCAATGATCATCGCCAACAACCTTCCCCCATGGGAGATACTTTATACCCACAAAGGATTGAAAAATTATTCGAACACGAAGATAAATAAATGATGATGCATTCCATCCATATAGTTCCCTTCGAACCTCATACATCAAGGGGCATATGTTAACGCTTTAATTTTGCACACATGCGACATTTTGGATAATCTTGCAAGAAGGTTCCATCAACATATAACATGTATATCACCGAAGAAATCCTATCAGATCCATAAGAGAAATTCACCCCTAAAGTGAAAAAGGTAGTCTGTACAGAAAACCATTCAACTATTTACACTATACCTCCACGCTAGTTAACACAACTACTTGTTTAGTGACCAGCAAGTACCCACACAAATTTTCCTTTGAAATTCACAAGATTGTATAAATGGTGGGACCACATATTTCCATAACACATTAAAATCTCATAATGGCTCCCTTATCTATAAAATTTGAATTGGACTTCTTACATGCTTGGGAGCATTCAATAGCCCCCTTCAGGTACTTGAAGAACTAGTTCAACAAAAAGGGTGTTCACATTTGGATCTAGATGTTTCTTGGCCTCCATTTGGTCTATAAAAGGAGTCTATGGGCATGAATTATAGAATATAAAACTATACGAAATTTATGCTACAAGAATTGCATTAAGTGTTAATCTTTCATTCTACTTCTTACCTCAAGTTGGAATTCAAAAGATCCCTTTCTTTCTTTTACTAATAAGTAAGTGATTCTCCATTTTTCTATGCTAGTTATATTGTCATTGTGTGGACAAAAAGGACCTCCCTAATAGAGATTGTTTGCTTCCCTTTGAATCTCTCACCTCCTTGGTGGCACCATTGTATTTAAATGGACTATTGGGAAATCAACATTTGGTTTGGCATACTCTTGTTTCTTTGTTTTTCTTAGCACTTGTCCTTTTTTTATTTCTTGTTTATAATTTGGTTTGTTGTTTAGAGTTTGGGATACTAACTTACAATTTACAATGTTTTGTCATTGCAACAACCTCTAATATTCCCCCAAAGTGGGAATGTTATTAACCCCTATGGCTATTTTTCCCATAATAGAGGGCCATCAAGAAACAACATGGATATTCTCAATTGGTGTGTGTAGAGAGTCCATGGAGTGCCAAAAAAGGAGTGTATCTATTTATGTTGATTGGATCTTCCTTTGTGACGAAGATAGTCTATGGTAGGAGAGTGGCATGAAGGTAAAAGAAACCCTAATCAAGTGAGGATATATGTGTGAAATCTATGGAAATGTTGGATAGTCAAATTATTTGCTAAAGATAAAAATGGTGCATTATGCTCGAAACATAGTGGCCATGGTTTTATGATAACAGGATCGAATCGTGTCATGACACCCATAGATGCAGCAACAGAGGTGTGTGGTGAGGACATGGATATTCTGACTATACACACACTAATATCATGGGATTAAATCCATGTGAATTCGTGCTATAGAATGTGGTGGATAAGTGGTAGTTGGTCATATGCCTATGAATCTGATAAGAGGAGAGACTACAACTAAGAATCGAACCGCAGATGTCAAGGATGAGCATGGATTTGAGAGCACGGTCCATAGATTAAAGTTGAAGAAGAGCATTGTAGAGGAAATTGTTTTTATTTGATATATGTTATATGATGATGCCAAGGTTACATGCATATGGAGGCCACAAAGGATTTCAAAGAGAGGGTGAAGAACTAAAGGTATTAATGATTACACCAACAATGGAGAGGACATGTGGTGGTAATTCTCAATATCTATGTGATTTAGATGATTGATGACTTAAACAAAATTGTGAATAACATGGAGAAGGATTTGATCCTCATAAAATCGCGCTGATTCATCTAAGGGGCTCTAATATTTTCCCATGTTAGAGGAGATGAGGATAGTGTATATGGCCATCCAAGCCAGAGAATTATAGGTCTAACATGAAGGTTATCAAGTGCCCTATAATTCCTAGGAAACGATAATGCTTAGGGAGGTATTTTGTGGAGAGAGAGAGAGTAAGTGTTCAAGAATATTGTGCAACCTAGAATGATTTGAGGGTTGTGGGACTTTCCACTATGAACATCTGCATAGTTTCTAGAAATTCCCTAGATTGGGTTATAAACATAATAATGTTAGATTTTTATCATTAATCTAGCAATACATTAGGATCTTTAACTAAGAGAATAACAAGCACAACAATCAAACACAAGAGACAATGAACACAGTGTTTATCCTCGGGGAAACCATAAATGGTAAAAACCCCGCAACTTCCTCAGAGATAGAATCAGTACCAAAAGTAGAACCCAAAACAGTAAGGTGATCTCCCGATAGCAATAACCTTCTTTCTATATAGCCCCAATGTCTTCTCCTTCCTCAACTATGCGTTACACTTGCGTGTGTATGAGATGTGTGATAAATAGAGAGGCTAGCTCTCTATTTATACTAATTCCCAAATTTACTAAACCCTACTAGGGCCGACCTCTCTAGGAGAGTCTAATAACCCTAGTGCCCCGGAACTGTAGGGACTTTAACCCTTAACCAATAGGAGGGTTACCCACGATGGCTTGACATGCCTTGTTTACATTATATATCTTCCCAATAGGAACATCGGGGCATGACATGACTCAAGTACATCCTGGAACAAACATCAGGTTACAATATATAAGAAATACAAGTGAAATACATTCTGAAGTTACATATACATCAACACTCCCTCTTAACTAGGAAGGTATTATTTCGACACAATTTTCAACACAAGTCTTCTTCTCTATATCTTCTGGACCATCATCGAGTCCTTTTCATATTCAAGTCATCTTCATCATCGGATCTGGATCATGACTCGATCTGGATCACCACTGGACATCATCACTGGACCTGGATCATCACTCGATCTGGATCATCACTGCTGGATCATCATCACTGGATCTGGATCATCATCACTGGATCTGGATCATCATCACTTGATCTGGATCATCACTGGTTCATCATCACGGGTGCTATCTCTTGATTCTTCTCGTCATATAAATTTCTATAGAGCCAGCCCTTTTTCATACTGGATGTACATCTATAGAGCCAGTCCTTTTTCATACTAGATGTATCATCATAGAGCTAGTCCTTTTTCATACTAGATGTGGCATCTATACAGAGCAAGTCCTTTTTCATACTGGATGGGTCTTCACAGAGCTAGTCCTTTTTCATACTAGATGTGGCATCTACACAGAGCTAGTCCTTTTTCATACTAGATGAGTCTTCACAGAGCTATCCCTTTTTCATACTGGATGTGGGATCTACACAGAGCTAGTCCTTTTTCATACTATATGTGTCTTCACAGAGCCAATCCTTTTTCATACTGGATGTGGGATCTACAGAGAGCTAGTCCTTTTTCATACTAGATGTGTCTTCACAGAGCCAGTCCTTTTTCATACTGGAGGTGGGATCTACATAGAGCTAGTCCTTTTTCATACTAGATGTGTCTTCACAGAACCAACCCTTTTTCATGCTGGATGTGGGATCATCACATACATCTGACAATGGAAGGAACCAATCCTCTCACCATGTCACATCTCTTACATACAACCATGGAAGGAACCAATCCTCTCACCATGTCGAAAGGGCACAACACTTACATCTGACCATGGAAGGAACCAATCCTCTCACCATGTCAAAAAGGAACAGCACTGACACATCACTTCCTCTTGGGAGGAATCTCAATCTGGAGAACACCAAGATTCTCCCTAAAGTACTCAAACTTCACCCTGGCTAATGGCTTAGTCAACACATCAGCTATCTGTTCATCCGTTGCAACATATTGGAGCTTCACTACTCCTCTCTGCACCATATCCCTGATATAGTGATACTTGATCTCGATATGCTTCGACTTGTCATGGAACTCTGGATTCTCTGACAACTTTACACAACTCTGGTTGTCACAGTATATACAAGTAGCATCTAACTGGAGATCAAATAAATCAGACAGTATCTTTCTCATCCATACTGCCTCACAACTAGCTAAACAGGATGCGACATATTCTGCTTCAGCTATACTCAGTTCCACACAGGATTGCTTCCTGCTAAACCAAGAGATCACACCTGATCCCATACTGAAGCAACACCCTAAAGTGCTCTTCCTATCGATGGCACTGCTTGCCCAATATGAATCAACATAATCCTCTAGGTTAATCCTTTGATCAGTCTTATACTTGAGCCCATAATCAACCATACCTTTTAGGTACCTCAGAATGTGCTTTGCAGCAGTCAAGTGAACATGTCTCGGATCTGTCAAGTATTGGCTCAAGGTGTTCACAGCAAAGCAAATATTTGGTCTCGTGTTTGTCAGGTACATCAAGGACCCAATCATCTGATGATACATTGTGGCATCAATCGACTCTGATGAAGCATCACTTAATAGCTTCAGGTTCGATGCCATAGGTGTGGTTAATGCATTGCAGTCCATCATCCCAAATCTCTTCAGGATCTCTACTGCATACTTCCCTTGTCCAAGGAAGACTCCATCCGTATTCTACCACACCTCCATACCTAGAAAATAATGCATCATACCCAAGTCCTTCATTTCGAACTCGGCAGCAATATTTCTCTTTGTATCAGCAATCAACCCATCCATACCTATCACAAATAGATCATCTACATATAGTAGAAGCATCATTGGGTTGCCATCTTCAACCTTGTAGTAAAGGTTGGAATCTGCTTTACTCTTGGTAAATCCCAAGCTGGATAGAAAGCTTTCAATTCTGTCGTACCATGTCCTGGGTGCCTGTTTCAAGCCGTACAGGGATTTCTTCAATATACACACATGAGACTCCCTGTCATGTGTCTCAAAACCGAGTGGCTACTATACATACACTTCCTCTTCCACTACACCATTCAAGAAAGCAGTCTTGACATCCATTTGGTGTATCTTCCATTTCATCACTGCAGCCAGAGAAAGTACCGATCTGATGGAAGTGTATCTGGCTACAGGTGCAAAAGTTTCTTCATAGTCTATTCCTTCTTTCTGGGAGAAACCATGAGAAACAAATCTTGCTTTATATTTCTCTATGCTACTGTCTGCAGCATGCTTAATCTTGTAGATCCATTTGGAAGTTACAACTGACTTCCCTTCTGGTCTTGGGACAACATCCCAAACATCATTCTTCATGATCAATTGATACTCTTCGATCATAGCATCCTTCCATTCTTTCTGTTTTGTCGCTTCTTCATAATTGGAAGGTTCTTTATTAATGAAATCACATAGTAATGCTACATAACTGGAACATGATATGGTCCTCTTTCTTTCTCTGAGATTCTCTTCTGGAACCCCATATCTTTCCGCACCTTGGATAATTTCTCGTACCCAAGCAAGTTTCCTCTTGTGAGGATTATTCTTGTGAGGTGGATCTACAGGTCTTTGTGGTTCTTCAAATTCTTGATCTTCTTCTTGAGTTTCTTCATTCATGATTGTATCATGAATTCTGGGAGCTTCTGATTCTTTAGGTTTTTCAGCAGGTTTCTTTCTGGATTTGATGTAGGATGAATCTTCATCAAATGTTACATTCCTACTGATGTCAATCTTCTTGAACCCTGGGAAGTATATTCTCTAAGCCTTCAAGCTTTCAGAGTATCCCACAAATATACCCTTCTTTCCTGAAGGATCTAATTTTGTCCTCTTCTCTTTTGGAATGTGTATGTACACTAGACAACCAAATATTCTAAGATGGCTGACTTTTGGTTTCTTGCGGGAGAAGACTTCTTCAGGAGTCTTGTTCTCGAGTACTCTGTGTGGAGTACGGTTCTGTACATACACTATTGTTCTGGCTGCTTCTTCCCAAAGATCCATAGGAAGATCTTGATCATGAAGCATATCTCTTGTAGTTTCCATGATAGTTATATTCTTCCTTTCTGCAATCCCATTCTGTTGTGGATTATAAGGAGTGGACAACTCCCTCTTAATCCATGAGTTAGCTTTACATATTTCTTTGAACTCATTCGAAGTGAATTCTCCGCCATTATCTGATCGAAAAGTCTTGATCTTCTTTTCAGTGTGGTTCTCGATCAAGGCTTTGAATTCCTTGAACTTGCTGAATACTTTGTATTTGTTCTTCATGAAGTAAATCCATGTCTTCCTAGAAAAGTCATCAATAAAATAAACATAGTATGCATACCCGCTTAGAGAACTTGATGACATTGGTCCACATACATCGGAGTGGATGATTTCCAAGATTCCTTTTACCTTGCTCTCGCTACTTGGAAATGTCTTCTTTGTATTCTTTCCTTTTGCACATCCTTTGCAGACTCCATCATGTTTTGCTTGAATTTCTGGAAGACCTTCAACAACTTTGCTTGCAAGTGGTAGTGCTCTATAATGCACGTGTGTAATCCTTCTATGCCAAAGTTCATTTGGTTCTACTGGGTCATGAACCAAAGCTTGTTCTAGTTGGACCTTCAACTTGTATAGACCTCCTTCTTGTTCCCCAATCACTATTGCATCGTCAAAAGTCTTTCCCTTTGGCCACATAAGAACTTGGCCATCTACGAAAGCAACCCTCATTCCTTTTGCATCCAATGCAGATATGGAGAGGAGGTTCTTCTTTAGTCCTGGAACAAATAATACATTCTTCATCTTCATAGACTTTCCAGAGTCTAGTTTATAGGAGGATTTACCACTACCTTTTATTGGATACCGGTAGTCATCCCCAAGTTTCACCTTGTGAGGTGACTCATGTTCAGATAGCTTCACAAATGATTCTTTGAATCTCGTCATGTGTTTGGAGGCACCACTGTCTATGAGCCAATCATTGCTTCCATGTGAAACAGTTCCCGTAAGAGCGGAGATCAGCACATATTCTTCATCACTTAAAGAATCACTTTCTTGTCTGACTCTCTTTGTGGAAGGTTCATCATCCTCTGCAACATGAGCATGATGTCTTCTCATTTTTTCCTTCTTCTTCTTTAAGTTCCCTTTATTAAAGCAGAATCTGGATATGTGACCTTTCTCATCACATGTGTAACATCTAATGGTAGACAGATCTCTTCTAGGGTGTGAGATCTTACCTTTGGAGTGCTGATGGTTCCTTCTGGTTTTCTTGGAGTGAACTATGAGATCTTGATCTTCATTTCCCATCTTCTCTTCTCGAGCTGCTATCTAAGCTTCTTCTTGAGAGCATTTTTCCCATAGTCTGCTGAACTTGACTAACTTCTTTCTGGCACAGATCACTTGAATGAAAGAGTCCCATGATCTAGGGAGACCATTCAAGGTGGTCATCACAATCTCTGCATTTTCCACTTCTTCATCTTCTACTTCCAGCTATTCCTTGATCTGAGATACTCTTGTAAAGTAAGACTGGATGGTCTCAGCATTCTAGATCTTTACATTCTTCAATTGGTTTCTCAGAGTCATCTTCTGGTTTATCTTCTTCCCTTCAAACAATTTGGTTAGGGCATCAAACATAGCTTTGGGTGTTTTGAGGGAGGACACCTATGGTATGAGGTGATCCTTGATTGAATCAGCAATAATTCTCTTTTCCATAACCAACTTCTTCTTATGTAAGACCTTAGCCTCATCTCCCTCTGGAACTGGAACCTCCTCATTGATATAGGAGTCCAACTCATTTTCTTCCAGGACCAGGGAGATCCTATACTTCCAGGCTCAGAAGTTATCAGCTCCCTCAAGCTTTTCATCAAGCTTGGTATGATGAGACATCTTAACTGAGAACCTCAAATGGAAATACAAAAGATTTAGATCTTACCAAGTCAAGATGTCGGATCTGGATTTGGAGATGAAATCCTGCAGTGCTGGATCAGGAGCAGATTAAGGTTTTGCTTTTCCGGAGTTCTATCCAACCAAATGCTTTGAATTTGATTCCTAACTTTGATTTTGGAGAGGAGATCAATCCAGTCCTGGGCTCACTGAAAAATTCCTCTTCTATGAAAAGCCCTAATTTCTGACAGTAGTGTCGGATCCAAAACTGAAAAACCTCAGAATTGGATTCTGCTTCGACAGAAAGATGTGCCCTAAGGAGGAGAGTTAATCCAACCTTCTTTTGCTGAAAATATGTGGAGGAAGATCCACAAAGTAGGAAGCCCTAGTTCCCACAGGTGCACAGTGTCTTCTTCTCAGATTAGCTCTGATACCATGTTAGATTTTTATCATTAAGCTAGCAATACATTAGGATCTTTAATGGAGAGAATAACAAGCACAACAATCAAACACAAGAGACAATGAACACAGTGTTTATCCTCAGGGAAACCATAAATGGTAAAAACCCCGCAACTTTCTCAGAGATAGAATCAGCACCAAAAGTAGAACCCAAAACAGTAAGGTGATCTCCCGACAACAGTAACCTTCTTTCTATCTAGCCCCAGTGTCTTCTCCTTCCTCAACTATGCACTACACTTGAGTGTGTATGAGATGTGTGATAAATAGAGAGGCCAGCTCTCTATTTATACTAATTCTCAACTTGATAAAACCCTACTAGGGCCGACCTCTCTAGGAGATTCTAATAACCCTAGTGCCCCAAAACTGCGGGGACTTTAACCCTTAACCAATAGGAGGGTTACCCACAATGGCTTTACATGACTTGTTTACATTATAGATCTTCCCGATACGAACATTGGGGCATGACATGACTCAAGTACATCCCAGAATAAACATCGGGTTACAATATATAAGAAATACAAGTGAAATACATTCCGAAGTTACATATACATCAACAAATAAAGAATTCCTTCTTGTTTGATGTGATGAAGGATATTGATTGCCAACAACTACACAATATATATATTGGGAAATGGAATAGGTTGTCAAGTTTTGGCATGTGAACATAGGAGTTGTTTAAAGTCGTTGAGAGTGAAAGTGAGTAGAGGAGATGGATATTTCCTAAAGAGAAGTTTGTGTTATGGGTTTAATTGTTGAAGCATATAATAAAGTCTTGTAAAATAGATTTACAAACTTACAAAGGATTTTGTTGTGGTCAAGTTTGGATCATTATTGCAACTGAGTTTAGTGGTAAACCTCATGGATTTATTGTAGTCATGTAATGACAAAGTGATAAAATGGGGTGGTAAAAGATAAAGAGCAATAATAGTGACGGTGATGGTGGAGCCACTCTGAATACACAAAAAATAAAATTACTTTAGAGTTGAAAACATGGGCATATCGATGTAAGCCTTTAATGGTTAGGCATGCATACACCTAGTAACTCAATAATAAATTCTAGATGTAAACTTAGGTGATAGGGGGGAACCCCTGGTAACTCATTAAGAAATGATAGATGTAGACCTAGGTGATAAGGGGGCATGTAATATTCCTAGTTATAAAATTTTATGGGGGTTAGTGATTACCCCAAGTCAAGTTTAAAAGGGGGTATTGTTAGGTTAACCTTGACTTTGTCACATGAGTCATTGAGATAATCTTGGTTTAGGTCAAGCAAGTAATTTTTAGGCCCATGGTATTGTGCTCATAAGATTGCATGTAATGAATCCTATAAAAAGGGCTTGGCATACTCCATTGTAATGTGGCCTGGAGGTGAGTGGGTGATCTAACTTAGCCTAGGTTGGTCAATTTTGGCCAAAGGTAATGAAGATATTCATTGATGTTTCTACTTCCCCTCATCAAGTTTTCCATGGTAAATAGTATATTCATGGTGTGTTCTAATGTTTCTATTATTATTCACATGATTAAATGTTCTCTTTCTTTATATGTATAGTCGTTAAATTCCTAACAGTAAACCTCTTAATGTATTAATGTGACAATTTTAAATTCAACCTCTTTAAGTTATAATTTGGGATAACATATTCAACATGGTTAAAAATGTTTAACGATAACCACCCATAGTTATTCACAATCAATCATAGTTAATTATTTCCAACTAAACTCAACCATTATAAAACATAATCAATCATAGGAAACCATATTCAAGCATGGACAACTATAGTCAACCATAGTTAAACATGGTCAACTCGAGTCAACCATATTCAACCAAAGTCAATCATATTCAAATATAGTCAACCATATGTCATTATAGTAACTAACCATAGTAAAACATGGTAAACCAAATTCAAACATGCTTAACCTTAGTTAACCATAGTCATACATGTTCAATAGTAGTTAAACATAGTCAACCATGATCAGACATAGTTAAGCATAATCAACGATTATCAAGCATGGGTAGTGAGTCAAATATGATTGATTATAGTTAAACCATAATCAAACATGGCTAATCAAGGTAAAACATAGTTTATCATATTCAACCATGGTTAACCATTATTAACTAAGTCCAACTAGGGATAACTAAAGTCAATCATAGTAAAACTAATTAAATCATGGTCAAATATTTTTATCAATATTAAAAAATGGTCACACATAATTAGGCATGGTCAATCATTATTAAGATTCTAGCACCAAATATAAACATGGTCAACTATGGTTTATCATGGTGAACCAAAGTCAACCATAGTGGAACATACTCAACTATAGTCAAACATAGCTTACCAAAGACATTTATGGCTAGCCAAAAGAAACCATGCTTAGCGATGGTCATACATAGTTGAACATGATCAACCATAGTAATACACAACCAAACATGGTCAACCATAATCAATCAAGGTCAAATATATTCAAACCATAATCATCCATATTTACCCATTATTAAACATGGTCAAACATAGTTAACTATGGTCAACCATAGTGAAACATGATTAAGCATGCCAAACTACAGTTAAGCATGGAGGACCATAGTTAACCATGGTCAACCATGTCCAAGTACGATAAACTATAGTCAAACATAATCAACTATAATGAACCTTGGTTCGCCATATATAACCATGACAACCATAATCACCCAAATTTAAATAATCAACCAAAGTCAAACATGATCAACCTTTGTCATACATGGATAACCATAGTCAAACAAGGCTAGCCATATTCATACATAGTTAATCATAATCAACTATAGCCCAGTATGATCAAGCATAGCAATTCATAGTTATCCATAGTCAAACATAGCCAAACATAATCAAGCATGGTTAACCATAGTGAAACATGTTCAAGCATGACAAACTATAGTTAACTATGGTCAATCATGGCCAATCTTAGTCAACCATGGTCATCCATAGTTAAATATAGTTAATCATGCTAAACTATAGTCAATCATAGCAATGCTAACCATACCCAAATATTGTCAACCATACTTAAACATGGTTAACCACAACTAAATATCATATATAATTCAATATTATTTATTGTTATTTTAATTCACAAATCTACTAATCTTCTTTAAATGGTTGATACATGTGAACCCCATTCTCCACCTTCACCATCTTTAATTATACATTTTTTTCGGATTATAATTTAAATACATTTCTATTTATGTATCATATATATTTTAACTATACCAATACATATTCAACCACAATTAAATATTATATATAATTTAATATTAGTTATAATGTTATTTTAATTCACAAATATACCAATATTCTTAATTATATTGTTTTTTCTAATTATATTTAAGTGCATTTCTATTTATGTATCATATATATTTTAACTATACCAAAACATGGTCAACCACAATTAAATATTAATTATATTGTTATTTTAATTCACAAATCTACCAATATTCTTTAAACTGACCTCATTGTTCACATTCACAACTTTTAATATATCACATATATTTTAATATTAAATTTATATTATTATTTTAATCATAAATTTATTAATTTTCTTTAAAATTATTAATATTATAGATATTGGAATGATTCTCCATCTTCAACACCTTTAATAATGTTGTTGTAGTAATTATGTTTAAATACATTTTTATTTATGTTTCATATATATTTTATCCATGTTCAAACATGGTCAACCATAATTAAGTATAGATATAATTTAATATATTGATATTATTATTTTAATTTACAAATATACCAATGATGTTAAAATAGTTGATATCTTGGATCCCATTCTCCACCTTTACCATATTTAATTAGGTTGTTGTGTTAATATTTTCAAATGCATTTTTATTTAAGTTTCATATATGTTTTTTTTTTAAGTTCAGAAGAAATCTATTAAGGAAAACTAATAGTACTGATAATAGTACAGTTCGACGTGTTTCTGGAACATGAAAACAAAGCCAGAGAAGGTCGGCAGAGAGTGCAAAAATGATCCTCCCATCTATGGGGAAAACAAATCTTACAAAGCATAATTAACTGTCTAAAATTCTTGAAGACCTAAGCTAACTTAGACTAGATAGCTCGGAAGAAAACCTGAGCCAAAAATCCCAAGAAATCTAAGAAGCATGAAGAGACTAAAAACCTGGCATTATAGCTCCGTGTAAAGGACCTCTGTGATTGGGCAGCAATATGCGGTGCCCACTGTAGACTCTGCTCCTTGTTGCTTTCCACCTTCTTTCCCGGTACATTGGCATTGCTGGTGGAACCACTATCATTGGTGTTGCCCGAGCTGTCTCTATTGGTAGTGGAGGGTTTCTTCACAGGCAGAGGTGAGGATTTCCTAGCCACCTTTCCCTTTTTTTCCGAACTAACTGGCGTTGAGAGCATGGGAGAGGAGTGAGGGTGGGAGGAGCGATGGAGAGCGAAGGGGCAGGGGGAGGAAGAGGCAGAGGCGTGGATTTAGGATTGCCCGGGTTGACTGACTGCACAATTGGGGCCATCAGAGTGTTCACAGAGCAGAGTATGAGCCTGGCCATCAAATTTTTAAAAATCCAATAATTGCCCCTGCGGGATGGGGTGCGAGTAGTTGTTGTGAGGGAGCGAGAGACTTCATCCTCCCAGTCATCGACCAGGGTTCTTAGGTCTTTCGGTACCTCTGCATCATAGCCATGATTGCTAGCTTGCGGGTGGAAGGGTGGCGTTCTGGGCTTGCCATCCCTTCCTCGTCCTCTCCCGCCCCTAGGTGGACCTCGTTGACAAGGCGACATGGCTGGTTTTGTGAGTGAAGGACTGGAGCGACATGGTCACGGAACGTGCTGAGCGGGAGCTTGGATGCCGGAACGGCTTAGGTGTAGAGCGAGCTGAGCAGGAGCGAAGGTGACAGAATGAAAAATCGAGAGAGCGAAGAGCCTGGGAAAAGGCATGATGCACTGCGTTCGAGGATCATAATGGTTGACCATTAAAGCTCTGTATCGGACCTACCAAACCTTAATTGTCGAGGGGACTGGAGCAACGTGGAAGATCGAGCTCGTTGTTGTCTGTCCTATGGCGTGCGTCATCCCTAGAGACATCATCATTTCATCTGTTGTCGAGTTGTGAGCTTGTCGCATGGTTGTTCTGGTGAGAATGGGGCCACCTGTCCTCCTCGTCATTGCCAGTGGGAGTGGTGATGAGACTAAACGTCATATGTACAGTGACTTGGGTGTGCCTGCCTGTCATTCGCATCCGGGGAAGTTTCATATATGTCTTAATATTATTGATATTGCTATTTTAATTCACAAATCTACTAATCCTCTTTAAAAAGATTTATATATACACTAACCTCATTCTCCACCTTCGATACATTTAAGTATGTTCTTTTTGCTAATTAATATTTTTATTTTAATGATAAGTAAACATAGTCAATAATAATTATATATAAAATATATATTTTAATATTATTAATATTAATATTTTATTACAAATTTATTAATTTTCCTTAAAAATAACCAATATTAATAATAGACCAAAAAAAATTCACCCTCTCCACCGCTAACTATGTTTATATTTATTTATATTTGTATTTCATATATATTTGTACTATTCTCACACATGGTCAATCGTAATTAAAAATAAATTACATTTTAATATTATTATTTTAATTCACACGGTGAATCGTAATTACATTTTAATATTATTAATTTTGTTATTTTTATTCACAAATCTATCTATCAATATGTTTTTAAATGGGTGATATATATGACCCTATTCTCCACCTTCATCAACTAGTTTCCTTTAAAATTGTTGATATTTGTACTATTCTCACACATGGTCAATCGCAATTAAAAATAAATTACATTTTAATATTATTAATATTGTTATTTTAATTCACAATGTGAATCGTAATTACATTTTAATATTATTAATTTTGTTATTTTTATTCACAAATCTATCAATATGTTTTTAAATGGGTGATATATATGACCTTATTTTCCACCTTCATCAACTAATTTCCTTTAAAATTGTTGATATAAATGGACAATATTCTCTCCCTTCTCCAACTTCAATTGTTGTTGTGTTAATTATGTTTAAATACAATTATGTTTTATATATGTTTAAGTATGATTATGTTTCATATATAGTTTAGTTATTCTTAAATATGGTTAATCATAATTAGATTTTACATCATACATACATAAGATATGGCTTTCAAATTTTTTGTTATAATATGAAACTACCCAGTCTTCTATCTCATCAAAATTATATTAATTTAGGAATACTTCTTTCCAAGATTTTGAGCACAAAAATAAAACTATAAAGCAAACCAAGTAGTTTCTTAATTTTCCTTCTTGAAGTTCGATATCATAAATCTATTAATTTTCTATATTAATATTAATAAACACAACCTTTAGTTATATTGATGTGTTTATTATGCTTAAATGCATTTCTATTTATGTTTCATATATGTTTAAACCATACTAAGCATGATTAACTACAATTAAATATCATAAGGATTTTAATAGTATTGATATTGTTATTTTAATTCACAAATATATTAATTCTTTTCAAAAAGATTGATACACATGGACCCCATTTTCCACCTTTACCAATGAATCTTCTTTAAAATGGTTGATATACATTGACTACATTCTCCACCTTCATCACATTAAATTATATTGTTGTGATAATTATGTTTATATGCTATTTCCAACGACATTTTTTTCAACGAGAGATCACAGAGAGATTTCCAACGACATTTTCAAGGGATTCGTCATGAAGGGATCACAGAGAGATTTCCAACGACATTTTTTTCCTTAAACAGAATTCAGATGATCAAGATATGATGTTCCAGAATCTCGACAAAATAAGTAAAAAGTGGCAAAGGGTACGCCACGTGGATCCACTAGAAAGGTGATGCATGGCATTCATACAGGTGTACAACGCTGACATGGGAGCCCCACATGGTGCCACATGGTAGGTTAAAGTGACATGGCATTGATGAGTTCGAAATAAGATATATTGAATGGGATTGGTCATTTTTGAACTCATTCCATCCTCTTATTGATTGGAATGGTCAATGTTTACCAAAATTATGGTGGAAGCACCGAAGATTGAACCTATGATCTCCCAAAAAATAGTCTAACACCTTAGCATCATTCCCAACGATGTTCCTTTCTATGTATGTGGTAAAGAATATATTTAATTTCACAAATGTTTTCAATCGGCGGAAAAGTGGGGGCCGAGGGCCTAACCCTCAAACCGACAGTATCATATGTAGTCATATCAAATATTCATGGAGGTATCATGTAAAGTAATAGAAATTCCAAACAAATATTTACCAAATATAATATATGTTCCAAAAAAGTACCAACAAAGGAGAGATCTATGGGGCTTGAGGCCTGAACATATTGCCCACTATACAACCACTTAACCACTGTGCTATGCACGCCCTTTGTTAAGGGCCACAATAGAGAATGTATTTAATTTGTTTTCAATGGGTGTGGGCCACAGTTAGGTCATCCACACCTTATAAATCCTACATGCAAACCAAGAATGGTACAATCTATAGTTCAACCTTGGAACACATATCAAGACAGTTTATGCATGCATTACAAGATGTTTTAGCACACATTTTGAGGTGAAATTTGAAATTCCTATGCCGAGTTTGTGCACACATCTTGAGGCAAGGTATAGTACTATTGCACACAAATCCAGGCATAATAAAATATATCACATATTTCAAGAGCATATGGACTATACAGATCATAGTGACTTTGGATTCTATGTTAGAGGGGTAGTCCCAAGCAGGGATGGAATTTGATGGGTAAATTCCAGTCATGGGTCAATTTGCCCGTCAAATACCGCTAAGTTTTTACGGAGACCGCCAAAATTTGGCTTAGAATACAAAAAATGTTTTAGATTTTTATTATTACCGGCAATTTTGATGGGTGTCCACCATTTGAAATTCCTACCCTGGTCCCAAGGTCTATCTTAGAAGGTGGTCGAATTTACAATCAAAAGTTGCATAATTTTTCGAGGATTCTGATTTTGGTTTTTGTTTTTGCATTCGAGCAAGCAATTGAAAAAGTGCTTGCATGACCCTTCCAACAACACCAAAGTACAACCATGTTTATACTTCAGAGTTGCAAAATTTCTTGTAGAAGCTATCGGTAATGTTCGTTTATTTTCTAGAACAACATAACACAAATGTGATATCAGATGTTTATATTTATCCTTCATTTTTGTATATTGTTTAAGCATTTGAGACTAATGAAGAGTGGTCCCACTATTGGGAGTATACTCGAAGATGTAGCCCAAAATGGGTGAGCTCCATTAACAAGTTTTGATGCACTTGTGAATTATATTTTCTCTTTTAGTCTTATTTTAATCATCTCACAATTCTCTTAAAAGCATGGATTAAGCAAGTTATCTTCCTTAAGTATAAGAGTTTGGTTAAGTAAAGAGTAGTCCACATAAAATGTAAGAAACACTATCACATAAAGTTCCTGTTTTATTTGAAAAAAGATTAGTTATCCAATGATTAAATATTTTTCAGATCAATGGATAGTCTTTTAGAAGAGACCATTGATGTATTTTCCTCCACTTAGATATCTAGGAAATATTCCTTGACATAAATGTTGAAAGGTAATTCTAATTTAGGACGACCTAGTTAATTCTAGTCTGATATCCATGGCCTTGAAACTTTACCCCAAGATATTTTTTATAAAGTTGATAAATGGCCTACTAAGCCCTTCATATAGACCAACTACTATACAATGTAAGTATATGATCCCTTTCACACTAGGTTTATTGATAAGATAATGCTACTAGGTTTTATAGTCCTAACCTTAGCACCCAAGAGAAAGTTCCTATACACCACTCTTTATAGACTACTTCTCTACTTATTATAAGCATTGTAGTATCTCCCAATAATTTAATCTAGATCTAAACCAAGTACCTATCACAAAGTCTTCACGTAATGACACTATGCCATAACATGTGCGTTCATGGTATATTAAATATTACCCCTAATTTCATTAGATTTTGATAAATACCTACCAAAATACATTTGTTAAGACCTCGTCCCAATACATATTTCCAACTTGAAAAACACTAATTTTATTAGATATCCCATTTTATATCCCCCAATACCTATAAACCCCCCATACCCTACATTCCCCCTTAATACCTACAATATATTAACCATATTTTTCACAACTTAGAAACCCCCCTTATGAATGAACACGATAAGCTATTGGTTAACAAGGTGAATCCCTCGTGGTACCTATACACCCTCCTATTTTTATCAATCAACTTGGTCTTATACGATGGTGCTTCTACTACTATTTATAGTGCTTATACATTCTTTTACAAGTTGCTTTTGTATAGATATCTCATTGCTTTGGTAACATAGCTAGTTAGTTCATTCTACATTTGTTTCATATCATGTACCTAGCCCTAGCATATATAAATTACACATATATATTTATTTTTAGTTCCTTTAATATAGTAGCATACTTTTATAAAGACAATTTGTGCATATTCTCTTCGTAGTTACCTAGCATAAGACATTAGAGTTAGCCATTATACAATTCATTAGGACTCCCTTAAACCCAAATTTTGTCAAATCCATAGTCTATCACAAGGTTCCCGCTTTTCTCACTTTTAATGAGAAGAGAGATGGCAAAGCTTACCTAGTCAATTATGTTTCCATCTAAAGAGGGAATCAAATATTAGATATAAATCATGGCTAAACTATTTTCATACCCTCTATCTATTTAATCACTATAATGGTTCCATAACCTTCACTGATCTCCTATTACCTATTTTAATATATAAGTTTGTTGAAGCTTTGCTTTATATGTTTGGATTAGCTCGAGTTAAGGAATCCATTCTAACCAATGTTTTGGCCATAAAAGAAATTGAATATGATTCTAATCTTGTATGGCAATGGAAAGTGGTCTATTGTAAGGTCATTGTATCTATTCATAATGATTAAGTCCATGATTTTCTCATAAAGTCCCTTAGAATTAGACTTCTAATTGAATTACTCGTAAATGAGCTCGCTACCTATCTGTAAGATTTGGTTCATGTCTTAAAGCATAATGAGATAAACATCTAATTCAATAATAAAATTTTTTTAGCAATATGTGATATTCCCTTAATTACTTAATTACATTTCATAAAAGCAATTGTTACTACAAATTAGTGCAAAACTGACATCTATTATATTGAAAAAAAGACATACACATGAAGCAATGCATTGACATTAACATAAGAAAAAATATAAGATGAAATAACCACTTTGTTAAACATCACCAATAGTACTGTGAAACCCAAATGAGTTAATAGAAACATTTGGCATATCTATCACAAAGAATTATCCACTGGATCTAAGCTTGCAAAATATAGATTCAATTAAAATATGTAACAATTGAGAAAATATTCTTTACAATTTTTGAATACTTGAATCATACAAACATTCATAGAGTTGACGACTAAACAAAAGATGGAAAACACTCTTAGAATATCAAATTTTAGCATCTACATAAGGGCACATGAGATGTATAATCAACTAATCAATACCCTATTTATTCAACCATTTTTAACATCTTATCAATAAAATAAAAAATAGAAGATGCCAAAATACATACTTGCTTGAGCTTTTCTAGGTTTTGAGAATATCGTATTCTCTATTAAACAAGGTCAACCACATGAAGGTGGAATCTCATCTGGCCTCTCCCCTCCTCACGCCACTCTTAATTCCCCATAACCCATCTATCTAGTGTCAAAGATATGAAATTAACATAAAATAATTACACAAATAGATTCCATAATATAGCTCACTTATCTTCTTCCATCTCAAAATGTTTTTCCTTATCTTATCCTTCCCTTTTCCTTTGTTTCCTCTCACAGAGTCTTCCACTATCTCTAAAAAATTATAGGTGGTTAATCATACCAACTTTTTTCCAAGATTAACCCTATATGTATCTATGATCATTTTCAAATATTTACTTATCAAAGTGGCTACTTGAAAATGGTTGAAATATCTCAAATTGGACCAACCATATTACCCATAAGATCCTTCTTCAAATTACAAGGATGGCGGTTAAATATGGTATGAATGGTTGGCTCAAAAACGTCTAACACCTTATCTTGTATGTTCTTCCAAAGAATATTATTTCCTACCAAACCATTGATATCATAGAATATTTAAAATTACTACAATTCTATCACATTCTTCAAATTACAAGGATGGTGGTTAAATATGGTATGAATGGTGGGCTCAAAAACGTCTAACACCTTATCTTGTATGTTCTTCCAAAGAATATTATTTCCTACCAAACCATTGATATCATAGAATATTTAAAATTACTACAATTCTATCACATTATTGTAGATAAACGGCATTATTAGTTACTTAAGAGTTTTTGCTGATTAAATGGGACTAGGTCATTGTCCATGAGAATCTCAAGGACAATGTCATAGTTATCTTGACTTTTATCACTCTAGAAAATGATTCACTTGGACCCAAGTATGGGGACTACTACATTTTAGCTTAAGTTTGACATTTTTTTGTGTTATTATGTCAAGAGGCGTTCTACAGCCCAGTATGGGGGAGATCTTGTAACATTATGTAACGTTCTTCATGTAATGTTTCTCGTGTAAATGTCGGCCATAAAAAATAAATTTTTTAATTATCCTTCAAAATAAATGCCGGCCACAAAAAAAACCTAATATGGGGGAGATATTGTAATGTTCCTACCTAACAAAACAATAAAAAAAAAATTAATTATCGACAAAAAAAAATGTCGGTAAAAAAACAACACAATATGGGGGAGATGTTGTAATGTTCCTACTTAACAAAATAATAAAAAATTGAAATATCGGAAAAAAAATGTTGGTTATGCACATGGTTTTTAAAACCATGTGCAAGGCCTCTTAAAAAACCCATGGTTTCACTGTACATGGTTTAAGAGGGCCTTGCAAATGGTTTTAAAACCATGTGCAAGGCCTTCTAAACAACACATGGTTTTAGGAGGGACTTGCACACAGTGTTAAAACCATGTATGGGGGAGATGTTGTAATGTTATTTCCCTACAAAATAAACAATAATAAAAAATACTATATCTCGGCCATAAATAGTATTAAATATTAATAATAAAAATCTTATATGTCAATGTTAAATAAAAAGATGTGTCTTTTGGTTTGAGTCACACTAAAGCTGATAGTTAAGTGCAATAATTAAGAAGAGGTTTGCACCTCTAAATTTTTTATCCCTCTCGGTGCTTGATAGAGCCTAAGATTTGGATCTATGCTGGTATAAATGTCAACAAAAAAAATTGATAAAAGTTGTTCAAATGTCATAGGTATGACATCACTTATTTGGCATTGGTAATGTTGAACATATGTTGCTTAATAGATTCTTGAGAGATGTGTCTTCAACATAAATAATGTGGCCTAGATATCACTTAAATGATGCTTAGCACAGGCATTTAATGTCTCTTAAGTGACATCCATCGAGTGAAGTGATGTGTATGACATCGAATTAGCATTGTTCAAGTGATGATTAGAATGTGAAGTCACGTCTCTTAAGGGATATGAGACAAGTCTATTTAATGTCTCTCAAATTAGGCTTAGTCTACATGCCTCACATTTCACATTTATTTAGAGAAAGATCACATTTATTTAAAGAAAGACCAAACTTTAGGCCTGGGTTTGGGTTTGAAATATCCATGTTTGGTTTGGGTTTGAAATATCCATGTTGAGGTGTGGCCAAGGGATCTAAAGGATCCATATTGATGGAAAAGGAGTAGAGGTGTTTGCAAGTCATGGATTTTGGTCTTGTGAATTTGACTAAGGTTATTCCTCACTCTTCTTGTATTAAGGGAGTCATTAACTATCAGGTCTATCAGGTCCATGGTTTCTTATGTTTTGTGTAGCTAGTGTATGAGTGAGGCTACTATATTTAAAAATTAGGGTCTAAATGTCATTTTATTTTGATATAAGGGTGACTTTGGAGTTCAATCATGTCTGAATAATTTGGGTTGATATATGTATGTAGAAAGACAACAAGAATGCTTGTGTATTTTCTCATTTTCTTGGATGCAAGTTTTGGAAATCTAATCCTATAGGATTATGGTTCATTTTGTAAATAGTGTAAATATTTAGCTGTAGGAAATTCAACAGTCATAATAAAATGAAGTGTACCTTTGGGATATGAAACTAAAGGTTTCCTTACATGTATAAATCAACGCTTCTCATTCAATAGAGATCATCAATCTTGGATTTATTTTCCCAAGGACTGACTATGGTACCATAGCCTAATGATTCTTGTCATAAATTTATGAGTGCTAGAATTCTACCTTCTACCTTTAATCATTATAGTTGGGCACTTCCTTCTCCTCAATCTGGAACTACATGCTCCTCAGTGATTCCACGGTCCACCTACGTAAACACTAGGTATTGGTTAAAGTGTTTTCTTAGTGATACCACCCGCGTATACCCTAGATGCTACATGTATGCCTTTGTGTTCTATAATCTCCATTGATAGCTCTGTGTGCCTCTATGTAACTTACTTTTCTTTGAATTTTCCTACGTACGAATAGTTTGTAGTTATACAACACTCCAACCTGTTGGATAAATTAATTACTTGTAGATTTCCATCAAATCCCAACGGGCACAGTTAGATTCCATAGAATTATTGTTTTGTCAGTCACTCTGTTAGAGTATGGAGTTCACGTCTCACCATATTTATTCAGACATGTTTTTGTTCCACAATTCAAGATGTTAGGTATATTTGCAGTCATGTATTAATTCGAAGTCTTTAATGGTAGTTGGTAGCTTCCAAGAGAAGCCAAATTAAGTATGTGTACCCATAGTTCAAGAAAAATGAAAAACAAAGTCTTTGGGAGAAGATTAGAGTAAGAAAGAAAGGATAAGAAGAAAAACTCTAAGAATAGTTTGAGAACTCAACCTCGTGGTTTTGGAATGTGTTGAGAGCCAAGGCTTTGTAAAAGGTGAAACATCAAAGTAAATTTTCAAGTATGTAAATGCGACTGTAGTTCTCTTGTTTTTTATATTAATATATAAACCTATAGTTTTATGGTTGAATGCATGTTTTATTTATTCCACACATATTCTCTAGAATTGTTACAGTTGATTTTACCACACCTGGTGGATCACATTGGCGACTCCGCTGGGGATGTTCCTTGTTTTTATTTGGGGTTTGGGGGCACAATGTGCTTGATATTCTTGACTTGCTCTTTGTTTCTTCTTGTTTTTGTGTTTCATTTTATAGTATGTTCATCCATTGACACTCCCCTTTATTGGTTTGACCCTTGGCCTGCTTTTTACCACTGTCTTCTCTGTATATGCAGGTTTTTGGCCAAAAGTCACGTACATATGCGGATTTTTGGCCAAAAGTCGCGTATACACGCATGTTTTTGGCCAAAATCTGCATATACATGTAGCTTTTTGGCCAAAAGTCACGTATATACACAGTTGTTATTTAAACTATCGCGTACATCCTCCCTTTTGGTGAGTTTGATGTTGTGGGAAGTTTTTGGGTGGGTTGTGAGTGTGGTTGGGTCTTCCTTGGGTTTGATGTTGTCTGTTGGATGCTTCTTTTGTGACCAGAGACCGCTTTTTCATTGATTTTTATTTGAAAGTAGTTTTAGACATTTATCCTTTTTGTTTTTCCATTAGTGCATTACTCTTTTTTGTCTCGGTGTCTTGCTGGGCTTGTGTTTTATACTTGCTGCAGAGATTGAGAGTTTTAGATGAATTTTATTGCATTTTTCATTCTTTTATATTGAAAAATACAAGGTAGTTGCATTTTTTGCATATGGATTTGAGGAGGTACTTGCATTGGATTGCTTGGATGAGAGTTTTATTTAGGCTTTCATATGGGAAGGATTACATTGGCATTCAGAAAGGAATATATATTTATGCATCTCATGTAGTGGCATACCCTATTTTTCATTTGACAAATATTGCACTTAGCATTGTTTGTTATGGTGTGCACTTCTATTTCACTGCTGAGTCTTCATATCATTAGTTGCACGGCCATTTCCCTTTGAATAATTACTGCCAATTGAAATCAACGCATAATAAAATGAATTACACTCTTTTCTTTTATAGGGTGCACCAACAAGATTAGGTTTTAGGGTCTTGGAATAGTTCATTGTGATTTAATTATCCAAGACCACTAAACGAAACATGTATGTGTCTATCCAGGTGAGAGTGTGAAATTCCTTTATATAATTAGCGTTCTCGGGATCCTCCTCTTACAAGGGAGTTAAGCATGAGGTAGTGTGAGCGGTTATGATTGGGATGACCCCTGGTTGTAATTGAGTAGCACCAGAGATATTTCCAGGATTGCATTCGTATCTGGGGGCTCTTTCGAGAGTTTCAGGCTTTGCTACCCTGCCCATACTGTCGATCCCGCCTACGGCTGTCTGCCTGAGCATTGGTTATATTGAGGTGACCTTAGTTTCCTTACCTAGGTATCACAGGGGGTACTTGCAGAGGTTATTCTGTGAGTGTCCTGGCCAGGTAGAGGTCAGACAGCACAGTCGCTTTATGCGTTGAAGCCGAGGGCCACTATAATTGGTTACGTACCTCCGCTTGTAGTGTATGGGAGTTTCAATCCTCTCCTAGGCGAGACATACCTTCTGCATTCGGGATCTCATATATCCTCCCCTTGGTTTGCTTATATTTTGGCTGTATATTTTCTTAGGAGTGTGCTCTTTGTGCGCTAGTTGGCCTTTGGGATCGTGGTTACTTGAGTATATTTATTCTCTCTTGAGTTCGGGTCCTTTTATTTTCGGCATGCCTGGTATCCTATCAATCATACTTGGTCTTAGTACGGACCCTAGTGTCAGACTTGGGGGCATCACAACCCCTTACCATGCTCATAGATTTGGGAGTGGTCACATTCTACCCTCTACTCCATTTATGGAGGATGTTGACTCCCTTCTCTCGGTCTTTACACTGGTGGTCACCCTCACGGGGGTGGTAGTGGATGTGTGAACATTGGGTCTGCACCTTACTTTCATTTTTATGTCCAGTCGTTCACCACATTGTTTCCTTTGGGTGTAGTTGTCATGATCATACCTCCCTATATCCTATAGTTTGGATTTTTTATTGAATATTTTGGGTTGTTTTGGACTAATATGGTTGTCATGTAGGGTCTAGTTTTTGTACACTCTCTCCGAGGTTTCAACCCGTTCATTCCTATCATAGGTATTATGTCTGAACTGGCACATAGGTTAGGATAGCACATTCGCTTGCACTTATGCATTGCCTTATGACCATTCCATCTTAACCTTAGGTACAAACCCATTCCATGGTATCACGGAACCTTCATGCTGCTGTTAGAAGTGATATTACATGAATGGTAGAGATTTCCTATAAATGGGTGTCTTAGTTAGCTCCCCTTTGCATTTGGTACCCATGCTGTGAGTCCTCTCTTAGGTCTAGGAGTCCTTTGTATAGTATCGCCATGACTTTGCGCAAGAGCCTCATACTCCTCTTGATCTTTTTTGCTAGCCTTTTTCCCAAGACTCCCTTATGTCAAGTTGTAATTGCATTATCATGAGTTTTGCTTGCCTTATTAATCCTTATGTTGGCTTCCCTAACTTTGATTATCAACTATATAGCTCGAGCTTTTCTCATGTCTAGACACAGAGATCCATTTTACATATCCTTTGCAACTTGATTCCCCATTTTTTACCGGGAGGGGACTTTCCCCTGAGTGTTGTTATCCTACACATGTGTCCTTGCATTGAGCATAGGTATGTTCGGCTGCTTGGAACTAGTTTGTTTTCCCATTGACACTCGTCTCCTCCTAGTCTGTACCTATAAAGAACTTTTATTCATTTTCAAGCTTTTCAAAATATTTGAAAAAGTACAAAAAAAATCAAAAAACCAAAAAGCCGGACAAGAAAATATGGTATCTTTGGCAGCAGTCGAGTCGTGTTGCCTTCGAACAGAGCACTGTATATCACATCCGCTGGTTGGATTAATAGTTTGACTTTAGGAGCTGTACTCATCTTTCTAAGTTTATCTCCATCGATTGGTTAAGCTTCCAGTCCCTATGGAGCCTCTGTTGATGCCTCTTGTGTTGCAGAGATGTCCGAGTTTTGTATATTGAGTCTATGCTACCTACATTTAGTCACCATTCACCTTTATGCTCTTGTTCGAAGGAATTTGAAACCTGAGTCGATCATTCCTCAGTTATCTTGACTTTGCATGTTGGCCATTCCCGGTACAGTTACTGATTCATGCACATTATGATCGAGTCCTTCCACATTATACAGCTTTGCTGAGTACCTCGTGTTGGATGATGGGGGAAGCCTTAATGCCCTCCTTCCAGTGGATTTCATCCCATTGAATTTAGATCATTTATTCTGGGATAGGAATCTATAGTCATTTTTTAGTGCCTTGAGACTTGCAGTCATTAGTGGTAGTTTCTCTCGCCATCGACAGTTTTTTGGGAATACATCAATGTCCCCTGATCAATGGATTCTCTCAAGTGTTCGACCTCAACACATTTATTCACACTTGTTAGTTTGCACTCTAGTACCTTGATTCCCATTTTCATTATCGGTGGGTGATCTCGCATCTGTTAACGGTATACATCAATGACCGGTAATCAGATGATGGACTACTATGTTCGACCTCAACACCTCTATTCACATAGTAGGGCATGTACTCGTAGTGTTTTGTGTAGAATACATTCCAGACTGGTGGCATCTCATATATGCTACCTCCTTGATCGTGCCATTGTTCATGAGATTTCAGCTCTCGTGACTTGATTCCAGTATATGTCAGATATTTCCAGCCATTATGGAGATCTTGATTTGTTATATATATTCAGCCTACATGGAGATCATGATCCTCTGTATATCTTCATCATGGAGATTCTGATCTATCTATATTGTATTTGGCGATGACCACACATGTCATATTTTGTATCATGCCTATTCATGGCCATTGTACTCTTATGTATCCGGGACTGCTACATCTACTTGCAATTATGTGCAGAGTTTTGATCATTGTTTGTATTGATTAGATGGTTGGTTCTTCCACTGGGTTCTTCATCACTCCACTTATGGGATGGACTTATAATGTATTTCGGCCATCGTATGACCCCTCTGACCTCACACATTAGGGGGCATCTTTTACATCTGATTTTACCACACATGGTGGATCACCCCTTTATGGCCTTCCATGTCCCTCTGCAGACTCTTTAGACCCCATGGACCATTTTTTTACCTTCGATGTTTCCAAGATCATCCCTAAAAACATGCAATAATTTCCATACGTGACTTTTAATCCCTTTCTCGTGTATATATGTGGATTTGACCCTTAAAACCGTGTACATTGGGATGTGTGCAAAAGGCCAAATGATTTTGGAGTTTTCCTTGATGTGGATCCGAGTCATTTGTCTCTTGGCCTTCCATATGCTTTGAGATCGCTCTAATTCGACCTTCCATTACCCCATTGAAGAGCTATATAAGGAACCCTTTGGATGCATTGAAGGGGGAGGAATTGAAGAGCAAGAAAACTATAGTCCATTGTTGCCAAAGCTTATACTTGAGTCTGCATCCCTTTGTCCCTTTGAGCACTTTGTGTTCTTTCCAAGCTTTCCTTTTGCTTGTGAGCTTGCTATCGAAAGATGGAGGATTGAAGTGGTGGAGGCCAAAGTGGGGGACTCAGTTTCTCTGATTCGCAGACGTGCCGATAGAGGTTGTCACTATTGTAACCTCTGTTTTATATCAATAGAAATATCTTTTTCTATCCAATAATGTGTATTTAAATGAGTATTTGATCCATGGATTCTTTTAAATGCTTATATGTTATTGATTATATATGCTAGAGTAGGTCTAACACAATTATATATAGCATGCTTTTCTTGTTTGCTGAATGTTGAGGAAGCAAATTGCTGATACAAGCAAGGGTGGGAAAGCTCAACGGGGATCTGCATCAACCGTCCGGAATAAGGTACGAATCGAGATCCTTTAGTGTTAGATGTTTGGTTTCTCTTGCATATAGGGAAGGATTGATTTCTGGAGTTAATCTGTCTTTTGTGGTACCCCAAGCCATAGGAATTTCTCTCTGTAACAAGAATTACTTGTGTGAATGTTGTTTACTTGTACCGTTTGTAAAATACATAAATAATTCTCAAATATTTCACCGTGTAAACGTTTAATTTTTAACCTTAGAGTGATCGACACAAGTCTATTTAATATTTTGGGTATATGATATTGTGAGCTTGTCGTAGTAAAGTTATGTTGAGGTTCATATCAGATTAATGAGTGCTTAAGTGTGGACCTGTTGAAGTGGAGTCATGTCAAAGTTATCTCTACCGACTAGGTGTTAAAAATGTGCCTTTCAGGTAGAAGTGAAAAATATTCTTTATATAACAAGATAACCTTTTAATATTATAATCCTATCGAAGTGGGAGTTGGTTGTTGTTAAAAGTGTGTTGCGGTAAAATCCCATTGACATAAAAGTAAAGTGGGTGTCTGTCGAAGTAAAATTGTGTCGGGATAAAAGTCCATAAAATGTGTGTTGATGTGAAAGTGAAAATTGAGTCTTGTCAAAGTGAATTTTGTTGTATTCAAGTGTGGATATTTGTTTGTCGCAGTAAAATTCTGTCGTAATAAAATCACGTCGAAGTAAAACTCCATTGAAGCTAGTTTAGTCAAAGTAAACTTGTCAAAGTTAACTCATCAAAGAAAAATGTGGGGTTTCCCAAAAGGTAGTGTGTCGTAGTCCAAAAGAAAAGAAAATTAAATATTTACTTCATAGTAAATCAAATTAATTGTCACGGTTTTCCCCAGGATCTGGTATCAGAGCAGGTTTAGGAATAATATAAATTTTGTCTTAAAAATGGGAAAAGTATTTTTTAAGAAAAAATGAAAATGAAAAAAAATGGCTTCCACTTCTGGTGAACAAATGTCAAGTCTTCCAAATCTAACTTTTTCAGGAAAGAATTGTGAATATTGGTCTCTTACTATGAAGGCTCTATTCATAGGTCAAGATGTATGGGATATAGTCTAAAATGGCTATGCATATCATACATCATATAATAATCTCACACAAGCTAAGAAGAATGCTTTGAGGGAATATAGGAAGAAAGATGGAAAGGCTCTGTTCTACATACATCAAGAAATGCATGAACGCATAACAAAATTTCAAGAATGTTGTTGTCAACCACTTGCCCAGTTTACATTGATAAAGGGAAGTCATGTGCCCCATGATTATTAACTAGTCTTGTATCAAGTATATTAGTGTCCCAATTGGTTACAAAATGATTTTGGTCCTTTGGATAAAACCCTCATCTTATCAGTTGCTTCAACTCTCCTTAACATCATATCACCCAATTCTGAGAGATGCAATAGCTATAGCTATACCTTGGGGCCATTCTAATCAATATAGAATATTTCCTTGAACTAAGTAGGGAGAGTCATTAATGCTCCCTAACTTAGTGGTCTCCTCTATGCTCAATTCCAAAAATTCAATCACATAAGGGGGATTTGTGCATTCTAATGGTACTAGTGTTCACATTTATAATTCATGCCATCAACACATATGATAGTGAAGTTGTCCATCCAACAACTCCATCGTTATTTAGGTTCCTCACCCCAGTGGGATGTTTGTCATCATCAGCAATTTCACTGCTTCGACACGAGTAACAACATTCCTGGGGTTTCATTATACCCATTTAAGGATTGAATCCATATTCATCCTTGTATAATTAGTATCAAGAGTTGACCTCTCGGTCTCTTCTTATTGTAATCTATTTTGACAATATTTTCATGAGTATAGGTATTCTTGTCTCGTTTGTATAAAACACCATTCATTCTTTACAACTTCAACGATCATCGCCAACAACCTTCCCCCATGGGAGATACTTTATACCCACAAAGGATTGAAAACTTATTTGAACACGAATATAAATAAATGATGATGCATTCCATCCATACAGTTCCCTTCGAACCTCATACATCAAGGGGCATCTGTTAACGCTTTAATTTTGCACACATGCGACATTTTGGATAATCTTGGAAGAAGGTTTCATCAACATATAACATGTATATCACCGAAGAAATCCTATCATATCCATAAGAGAAATTCACCCCTAAAGTGAAAAAGGTAGTCTGTACAGAAAACCATTCAACTATTTACACTATACCTCCACGCTAGTTAACACAACTACTTGTTTAGTGACCAGCATGTACCCACACAAATTTTCCTTTGAAATTCACAAGATTGTATAAATGGTGGGACCACATATTTCCATAACACATTAAAATCTCATAATGTCTCCCTTATCTATAAAATTTTAATTGGACTTCTTACATGCTTGGGAGCATTCAATAGCCCCCTTCAGGTACTTGAAGAACTAGTTCAACAAAAAGGGTGTTCACATTTGGATCTAGATGTTTCTTGGCCTCCATTTGGTCTATAAAAGGAGTCTATGGGCATGAATTATAGAAGATAAAACCATACGAAATTTATGCTACAAGAATTGCATTAAGTGTTAATCTTTCATTCTACTTCTTACCTCAAGTTGGAATTCAAAAGATCCCTTTCTTTCTTCCACTAATAAGTAAGTGATTCTCCATTTTTCTATGCTAGTTATATTGTCATTGTGTGGACAAAAAGGACCTCCCTAACAGAGATTGTTTGCTTCCCTTTGAATCTCTCACCTCCTTGGTGGCACCATTGTATTTAAATGGACTATTGGGAAATCAACATTTGGTTTGGCATACTCTTGTTTCTTTGTTTTTCTTAGCACTTGTCCTTTTTTTTATTTCTTGTTTATAATTCGGTTTGTTGTTTAGAGTTTGGGATACTAACTTACAATTTACAATGTTGTGTCATTGCAACAACCTCTAATATTCCCCCAAAGTGGGAATGTTATTAACCCCTATGGCTATTTTTCCCATAATAGAGGGCCATCAAGAAACAACATGGATATTCTCAATTGGTGTGTGTAGAGATTCCATGGAGTGCCAAAAAAGGAGTGTATCTATTTATGTTGATTGGATCTTCCTTTGTGAAGAAGATAGTCTATGGTAGGAGAGTGGCATGAAGGTAAAAGAAACCCTAATCAAGTGAGGATATATGTGTGAAAGCTATGGAAATGTTGGATAGTCAAATTATTTGCTAAAGATAAAAATGGTGCATTATGCTCGAAACATAGTGGCCATGGTTTTATGATAACAAGTTCGAATCGTGTCATGACACCCACAGATGCAACAACATAGGTGTGTGGTGAGAACATGGATATTCTGACTATGCACACACTAATATCATGGGATTAAATCCATGTGAATTCGTGCTATATAATATGGTGGATAAGTGGTAGTTGGTCATGTGCCTATGAATCTGAGAAGAGGAGAGACTACAACTAAGAATCGAACCCCAGATGTCAAGGATGAGCATGGATTTGAGAGCACGGTCCATATATTAAAGTTGAAGAAGACCATTGTAGAGGAAATTGTTTTTATTTGATATATGTTATATGATGATGCCAAGGTTACATGTATATGGAGGCCACAAAGGATTTCAAAGAGAGGGTGAAGAACTAAAGGTATTAATGATTACACCAACAATGGAGAGGACATGTGGTGGTAATTCTCAATATCTATGTGATTTAGATGATTGATGACTTAAACAAAATTGTGAATAACATGGAGAAGGATTTGATCCTCATTAAATCGCGCTGAGTCATCTAAGGGACTCTAATATTTTCCCATGTTAGAGGAGATGAGGATAGTGTATATGGCCATCCAAGCCAGAGAAATATAGGTCTAACATGAAGGTTATCAAGTGCCCTATAATTCCTAGGAAACGATAATGCTTAGGGAGGTATTTTGTGGAGATAGAGAGAGAGTAAGTGTTCAAGAATATTGTGCAACCTAGAATGATTTGAGGGTTGTGGGACTTTCCACTATGAACATCTGCATAGTTTCTAGAAATTCCCTAGATTGGGTTATAAAAATAATAATGTTAGATTTTTATCATTAATCTAGCAATACATTAGGATCTTTAACTAAGAGAATAACAAGCACAACAATCAAACACAAGAGACAATGAACACAGTGTTTATCCTCGGGGAAACCATAAATGGTAAAAACCCCACAACTTCCTCAGAGATAGAATCAACACCAAAAGTAGAACCCAAAACAGTAAGGTGATCTCTCGACAGCAATAACCTTCTTTCTATCTAGCCCCAATGTCTTCTCCTTCCTCAACTATGCGTTACACTTGAGTGTGTATGAGATGTGTGATAAATAGAGTGGCCAGCTCTCTATTTATACTAATTCCCAACTTGACTAAACCCTACTAGGGCCAACCTCTCTAGGAGAGTCTAATAACCCTAGTGCCCCGAAACTGCAGGGACTTTAACCCTTAACCAATGGGAGGGTTACCCACAATGGCTTGACATGCCTTGTTTACATTATATATCTTCCCAATAGGAACATCAGGGCATGACATGACTCAAGTACATCTTGGAATAAACATTAGGTTACAATATATAAGAAATACAAGTGAAATACATTCTGAAGTTACATATACATCAACACTCCCTCTTAACTAGGAAGGTATTATTTCGACACAATTTTCAACACAAGTCTTATTCTCTACATCTTCTGGACCATCATCGAGTCCTTATCATATTCAAGTCATCTTCATCATCCGATCTGGATCACCACTAGACATCATCACTGGACCTGGATCATCACTCGATCTGGATCATCACTGCTGGATCATCATCACTGGATCTGGATCATCATCACTTGATCTGGATCATCACGGGTGCTATCTCTTGATTCTTCTTGTCATATAAATTTCTATAGAGACAGCCCTTTTTCATACTGGATGTACATCTATAGAGCCAATCCTTTTTCATACTGGATGTATCATCACAGAGCTAGTCCTTTTTCATACTAGATGTGGCATCTACACAGAGCCAGTCCTTTTTCATACTGGATGAGTCTTCACAGAGCTAGTCCTTTTTCATACTAGATGTGGCATCTACACAGAGCTAGTCCTTTTTCATACTAGATGAGTCTTCACAGATCCAGCCCTTTTTCATACTGGATGTGGGATCTACACAGAGCTAGTCCTTTTTCATACTATATGTGTCTTCACGGAGCCAATCCTTTTTCATACTGGATGTGGGATCTACAGAGAGCTAGTCCTTTTTCATACTAGATGTGTCTTCATAGAGCCAGTCCTTTTTCATACTGGAGGTGGGATCTACATAGAGCTAGTCCTTTTTCATACTAGATGTGTCTTCATAGAACCAACCCTTTTTCATGCTGGATGTAGGATCATCACATACATCTGACAATGGAAGGAACCAATCCTCTCACCATGTCACATCTCTTACATACAACCATGGAAGGAACCAATCCTCTCACCATGTCAAAAGGGCACAACACTTACATCTGACCATGGAAGGAACCAATCCTCTCACCATGTCAAAAATGAGCAGCACTGACACATCACTTCCTCTTGGGAGGAATCTCGATCTGGAGAACACCAAGCTTCTCCCTGAAGTACTCAAACTTCACCCTGGCTAATGGCTTAGTCAACACATCAGCTATCTGTTCGTCCGTTGCAACATATTGGAGCTTCACTACTCCTCTCTGCACCATATCCGTGATATAGTGATACTTGATCTCGATATGCTTCGACTTGTCATGGAACTCTGGATTCTCTGACAACTTTACACAACTCTGGTTGTCACAGTATATACAAGTAGCATCTAACTGGAGATCAAATAAATCAGACAGTATCTTTCTCCTCCATACTGCCTCACAACTAGCTAAATAGGATGTGACATATTCTCCTTCAGTTGTACTCAGTTCCACACAGGATTGCTTCCTACTAAACCAAGAGATCACACTTGATCCCATACTGAAGCAACACCCTAAAGTGCTCTTCCTATCGATGGCACTGCTTGCCCAATATGAATCAACATAATCCTCTAGGTTAATCCTTTGATCAGTCTTATACTTGAGCCCATAATCAACCATACCTTTTAGGTACCTCAGAATTTGCTTTGCAGCAGTCAAGTGAACATGTCTCGGATCTATCAAGTATTGGCTCAAGGTGTTCACAGCAAAGCAAATATCTGGTCTCGTGTTCGTTAGGTACATCAAGGACCCAATCATCTGACGATGCATTGTGGCATCAATCGACTCTGATGAAGCATCACTTAATAGATTTAGGTTCGATGCCATAGGTGTGGTTAATGCCTTGCAGTCCATCATCCCAAATCTCTTCAGGATCTCTACTGCATACTTCCCTTGTCCAAGGAAGATTCCATCCGTATTCTTCCACACCTCCATACCTAGAAAATAATGCATCATACCCAAGTCCTTCATTTCGAACTCGGCAGCAAGATTTCTCTTCGTATCAGCAATCAACCCATCCATACCTATCACAAATAGATCATCTACATATAGTAGAAGCATCACTGGGTTGCCATCTTCAACCTTGTAGTAAAGGTTGGAATTTGCTTTACTCTTGGTAAAGCCCAAGCTGGATAGAAAGCTGTCAATTCTATCGTACCATGTCCTGGGTGCCTGTTTCAAGCCGTACAGGGCTTTCTTCAATATACACACATGAGACTCCCTGTCATGTGTCTCAAAACCGAGTGGCTACTCTACATACACTTCCTCTTCCACTACACCATTCAAGAAAGCAGTCTTGACATCCATTTGGTGTATCTTCCATTTCATCACTACAGCCAGAGAAAGTACCGATCTGATGGAAGTGTATCTGGCTATAGGTGCAAAAGTTTCTTCATAGTCTATTCCTTCTTTCTAGGAGAAACCATGAGCAACAAATCTTGCTTTATATTTCTCTATGCTACCGTCTGCAACATGCTTAATCTTGTAGGTCCATTTGGAAGTTACAACTGACTTCCCTTCTGGTCTTGGGACAACATCCCAAACATCATTCTTCATGATCAATTGATACTCTTCGATCATAGCATCCTTCCATTCTTTCTGTTCTGCCGCTTCTTCATAATTGGAAGGTTCTTTATTAATGAAATCACATAGTAATGCTACATAACTGGAACATGATATGGTCCTCTTTCTTTCTCTGAGATTCTCTTCTGGAACCCCATATCTTTCCGCACCTTGGATAATTTCTCATACCCAAGCAGGTTTCCTCTTGTGAGGATTATTCTCGTGAGGTGGATCTACAGGTCTTTGTGGTTCTTCAAATTCTTGATCTTCTTCTTGAGCTTCTTCGTTCATGATTGTATCATGAATTCTGGGAGCTTCTGATTCTTTAGGTTCTTCAATAGGTTTCTTTCTGGATTTGATGTAGGATGAATCTTCGTCAAATGTTACATCCCTACTGATGTCAATCTTCTTGAACCCTGGGAAGTATATTCTCTAAGCCTTCAAGCTTTCGGAGTATCCCACAAATATACCCTTCTTTCCTGAAGGATCTAATTTTGTCCTCTTCTCTTTTGGAATGTGTATGTACACTAGACAACCAAATATTCTAACATGGCCGACTTCTGGTTTCTTACCGGAGAAGACTTCTTCAGGAGTCTTGTTCTCGAGTACTCTGTGTGGAGTACGGTTCTGTACATACACTATTGTTCTGGCTGCTTCTGCCCAAAGATCCATAGGAAGATCTTGATCATGAAGCATATCTCTTGTAGTTTCCATGATAGTTCTATTCTTCCTTTCTGCAATCCCATTATGTTGTGGATTATAAGGAGTGGAAAAATCCCTCTTAATCCATGAGTCAGCTTTACATAGTTCTTTGAACTCATTCGAAGTGAATTCTCCGCCATTATCTGATCGAAAAGTATTGATCTTCTTTTCAGTGTGGTTCTCGATCAAGGCTTTGAATTCCTTGAACTTGCTGAATACTTTGTCTTTGTTCTTCATGAAGTAAATCCATGTCTTCCTAGAAAAGTCATCAATAAAAGAAACATAGTATGCATACCCGCTTAGAGAACTTGATGACATTGGTCCACATACATCGGAGTGGGTGATTTCCAAGATTCCTTTTACCTTGCTCTCGCTACTTGGAAATGTCTTCTTTGTATTCTTTCCTTTTGCACATCCTTTGCAGACTCCATCATGTTTTGCTTGAATTTCTGGAAGACCTTCAAAAACTTTGCTTGCAAGTGGTAGTGCTCTGTAATGCACATGTGTAAGCCTTCTATGCCAAAGTTCATTTGGTTCTACTGAGTCATGAACCAAATCTTGTTCTGGTTGGCCCTTCAACTTGTATAGACCTCCTTCTTGTTCCCCAATCACTATTGCATCGTCAAAACT
>LPNX010869247.1:15605-41253 GCA_001517045.1 Pseudotsuga menziesii | reverse complement strand
TATACTTCCAGGCTTGGAAGTTATCAGCTCCCTCAATCTTTTCATCAAGCTTGGTATGATGAGACATCTTAACTGAGAACCTCAAATGGAAATACAAAATATTTAGATCTTACCAAGTCAATATGTCGTATCTGGATTTGGAGCTGAAATTCTGCAGTGCTGGATCAGGAGCAAATTAAGGTTTTTCTTTTTCGAAGTTCTATCCAACCAAATGCTTTGAATTTGATTCCTAACTTTGATTTTGGAGAGGAGATCAATCTAGGCCTGGGCTCACTGAAAAATTCCTCTTTTGTGAAAATCCCTAATTTCCAACAGTAGTGTCGGATCCAAAACTGAAAAACCTCAGAATTGGATTCTGCTTCGACAGAAAGATGTGCCCTAAGGAGGAGAGTTAATCCAACCTTCTTTTGCTGAAAAACTGTGGAGGAAGATCCACAAAGTAGGAAGCCCTAGTTCCCACAGCTGCACAGTGTCTTCTTCTCAGATTAGCTCTGATACCATGTTATATTTTTATCATTAAGCTAGCAATACATTAGGATCTTTAACGGAGAGAATAACAAGCACATCATTCAAACACAAGAGACAATGAACACAGTGTTTATCCTCAGGGAAACCATAAATGGTAAAAACCCCGCAACTTTCTCAGAGATAGAATCAGCACCAAAAGTAGAACCCAAAACAGTAAGGTGATCTCCCGACAACAGTAACCTTCTTTCTATCTAGCCCCAGTGTCTTCTCCTTCCTCAACTATGAGCTACACTTGAGTGTGTATGAGATGCGTGATAAATAGAGAGGCCAACTCTCTATTTATACTAATTCTCAACTTGACTAAACCCTACTAGGGCCGATCTCTCTAGGAGATTCTAATAACCCTAGTGCCCCGAAACTGCGGGGACTTTAACCCTTAACCAATAGGAGGGTTACCCACAATGGCTTGACATGACTTGTTTACATTATAGATATTTTCGATAGGAACATTGGGGCATGACATGACTCAAGTACATCCCAGGATAAACATCGGGTTACAATATATAAGAAATACAAGTGAAATACATTCCAAAGTTACATATACATCAACAAATAAAGAATTCCTTCTTGTTTGATGTGATGAAGGATATTGATTGCCAACAACTACACAATAGATATATTGGGAAATGGAATAGGTTGTCAAGTGTTGGCATGTGAACATAGGAGTTGTTTAAAGTCGTTGAGAGTGAAAGTGAGTAGAGGAGATGGATATTTCCTAAAGAGAAGTTTGTGTTATGGGTTTAATTGTTGAAGCATATAATAAAGTCTTGTAAAATAGATTTACAAACTTACAAAGGATTTTGTTGTGGTCAAGTTTGGATCATTATTGCAACTAAGTTTAGTGGTAGACCTCATGGATTTATCGTAGTCATGTAATGACAAAGTGATAAAATGGGGTGGTAAAAGATAAAGAGCAATAATAGTGACGGTGATGGTGGAGCCACTCTGAATACACAAAAAATAAAATTACTTTAGAGTTGAAAACATGCACATATCGATGTAAGCCTTTAATGGTTAGGCATGCATACACCTAGTAACTCAATAATAAATTCTAGATGTAAACTTAGGTGATAGGGGGGAACCCCCGGTAACTCATTAAGAAATGATAGATGTAGACCTAGGTGATAAGGGGGCATGTAATATTCCTAGTTATAAAATTTTAGGGGGGTTAGTGATTACCCCAAGTCAAGTTTAAAAGGGGGGATTGTTAGGTTAACCTTGACTTTGTCACATGAGTCATTGAGATAATCTTGGTTTAGGTCAAGCAAGTAATTTTTAGGCCCGTGGTATTGTGCTCATAAGATTGCATGTAATGAATCCTATAAAAAGGGCTTGGCATACTCCATTGTAATGTGACCTGGAGGTGAGTGGGTGAGCTAACTTAGCCTAGGTTGGTCAATTTTGGCCAAAGGTAATGAAGATATTCATTGATGTTTCTACTTCCCCTCATCAAGTTTTCCATGGTAAATAGTATATTCATGGTGTGTTCTAATGTTTCTATTATTATTCACATGATTAAATGTTCTCTTTCTTTATATGTATAGTCGTTAAATTCCTAACAGTAAACCTCTTAATGTATTAATGTGACAATTTTAAATTCAACCTCTTTAAGTTATAATTTGGGATAACATATTCAACATGGTTAAAAATGTTTAACGATAACCACCCATAGTTATTCACAATCAATCATGGTTAATTATTTCCAACTAAACTCAACCATTATAAAACATAATCAATCATAGGAAACCATATTCAAGCATGGACAACTATAGTCAACCATAGTTAAACATGGTCAACTCGAGTCAACCATATTCAACCAAAGTCAATCATATTCAAATATAGTCAACCATATGTC
Organism: Pseudotsuga menziesii; assembly: GCA_001517045.1. NCBI lineage: Eukaryota > Viridiplantae > Streptophyta > Pinopsida > Pinales > Pinaceae > Pseudotsuga > Pseudotsuga menziesii. The sequence goes on along the minus strand of LPNX010869247.1, from coordinate 38,870 downwards.
ATTATAGTAACTAACCATAGTAAAACATGGTAAACCAAATTCAAACATGCTTAACCTTAGTTAACCATAGTCATACATGTTCAATAGTAGTTAAACATAGTCAACCATGGTCAGACATAGTTAAGCATAATCAACGATTATCAAGCATGGGTAGTGAGTAAAATATGATTGATTATAGTTAAACCATAATCAAACATGTCTAATCAAGGTAAAACATAGTTTATCATATTCAACCATGGTTAACCATTATTAACTAAGTCCAACTAGGGATAACTAAAGTCAATCATAGTAAAACTAATTAAATCATGGTCAAATATTTTTATCAATATTAAAAAATGGTCACACATAATTAGGCATGGTCAATCATTATTAAGATTCTACCACCAAATATAAACATGGTCAACTATGGTTTATCATGGTGAACCAAAGTCAACCATAGTGGAACATACTCAACTATAGTCAAACATAGCTTACCAAAGACAAATATGGCTAGCCAAAAGAAACCATGCTTAGCGATGGTCATACATAGTTGAACATGATCAACCATAGTAATACACAACCAAACATGGTCAACCATAATCAATCAAGGTCAAATATATTCAAACCATAATAATCCATATTTACCCATTATTAAACATGGTCAAACATAGTTAACTATGGTCAACCATAGTGAAACATGATTAAGCATGCCAAACTACAGTTAAGCATGGTCATCCATGTCCAAGTACGATAAACTATAGTCAAACATAATCAACTATAATGAACCTTGGTTCGCCATATATAACCATGACAACCATAATCACCCAAATTTAAATAATCAACCAAAGTCAAACATGATCAACCTTTGTCATACATGGATAACCATTGTCAAACAAGGCTAGCCATATTCATACATAGTTAATCATAATCAACTATAGCCCAGTATGATCAAGCATAGCAATTCATAGTTATCCATAGTCAAACATAGCCAAACATAATCAAGCATGGTTAACCATAGTGAAACATGTTCAAGCATGACAAACTATAGTTAACTATGGTCAATCATGGCCAATCTTAGTCAACCATGGTCATCCATAGTTAAAGATAGTTAATCATGCTAAACTATAGTCAATCATAGCAATGTTAACCATACCCAAATATTGTCAACCATACTTAAACATGGTTAACCACAACTAAATATCATATATAATTTAATATAATTTATTGTTATTTTAATTCACAAATCTACTAATCTTCTTTAAATGGTTGATACATGTGAACCCCATTCTCCACCTTCACCATCTTTAATTATATATTTTTTTCGGATTATAATTTAAATGCATTTTTATTTATGTATCATATATATTTTAACTATACCAATACATATTCAACCACAATTAAATATTATATATAATTTAATATTAGTTATAATGTTATTTTAATTCACAAATATACCAATATTCTTAATTATATTGTTTTTTCTAATTATATTTAAGTGAATTTCTATTTATGTATCATATATATTTTAACTATACCAAAACATGGTCAACCACAATTAAATATTAATTATATTGTTATTTTAATTCACAAATCTACCAATATTCTTTAAACTGACCTCATTGTTCACATTCACAAATTTTAATATATCATATATATTTTAATATTAAATTTATATTATTATTTTAATCATAAATTTATTAATTTTCTTTAAAATTATTAATATTATAGATATTGGAATGATTCTCCATCTTCAACACCTTTAATAATGTTGTTGTAGTAATTATGTTTAAATACATTTTTATTTATGTTTCATATATATTTTATCCATGTTCAAACATGGTCAACCACAATTAAGTATAGATATAATTTAATATATTGATATTATTATTTTAATTTACAAATATACCAATGATGTTAAAATAGTTGATATCTTGGATCCCATTCTCCACCTTTACCATATTTAATTAGGTTGTTGTGTTAATATTTTCAAATGCATTTTTATTTAAGTTTTATATATGTTTTTTTTGTAAGTTCAGAAGAAATCTATTAAGGAAAAATAATAGTACTAATAATAGTACAGTTCGACGTGTTTCTAGAACACGAAAACAAAGCCAGAGAAGGTCGACTGAGAGTGCAAAAATGATCCTCCCATCTATGGGGAAAACAGATCTTACAAAGCATAATTAACCGTCTAAAATTCTTGAAGACCTAAACTAACGTAGACTAGATAGCTCGGAAGAAAACCTGAGCCAAAAATCCCAAGAAATCTAAGAAGCATGAAGAGACTGAAAACCTGGCATTATAGCTCTGTGTAAGGGACCTCTGTGATTGGGCAGCAATATGCGGTGCTCACTGTAGACTCTGCTCCTTGTTGCTTTCCACCTTCTTGCCCGGTACATTGGCATTGCTGGTGGAACCGCTATCATTGGTGTTGCCCGAGCTGTCTTTGTTGGCAGTGGAGGGTTTCTTCACAGGCAGAGGTGAGGATTTCCTAGCCACCTTTCCCTTTTTTTCCGAACTAACTGGCGTTGAGAGCATGGGGGAGAAGTGAGGGTGGGAGGAGCGGTGGAGAGCGAAGGGGCAGGGGGAGGAAGAGGCGGAGGCACGGATTTAGGATTGCCCGGGTTGACTGACTGCGCAATTGGGGCCATCAGAGTGTTTACAGAGCAGAGTATGAGCCTGGCCATCAAATTTTTAAAAATCCAATAATTGCCCCTGCGGGATGGGGTGCGAGTAGTTGTTGTGAGGGAGCGAGAGACTTCATCCTCCTAGTCATCGACCAGGGTTCTTATCTCTTTCGGTACCTCTGCATCATAGCCATGATTGCTAGCTTGCGGGTGGAAGGGTGGCGTTCTGGGCTTGCCATCCCTTCCTCGTCCTCTCCCGCCCGTAGGTGGACCTCGTTGACGAGGCGACATGGCTAGTTTTGTGAGTGAAGGACTGGAGCGACGTGGTCGCGGAACGTGCTGAGCGGGAGCTTGGATGCCGGAATAGCTTAGGTGTAGAGTGAGCTGAGCAGGATCGAAGGTGACAGAATGAGAAATCGAGAGAGCGAAGAGCCTGGGAAAAGGCATGATGCACTGCGTTCGAGGATCATAATGGTTGACCATTAAAGCTCTGTACCGAACCTACCAAACCTTAATTGTCGAGGGGACTGGAGCAACGTGGAAGATCGAGCTCGCTGTTGTCTGTCCTATGGCGTGCGTCATCCCTAGAGACATCATCATTTCATCTGTTGTCGAGTTGTGAGCTTGTCGCGTGGTTGTTCCGATGAGAATGGGGCCACCTGTCCTCCTCGTCATTGCCAGTGGGAGTGGTGATGAGACTAAACGTCATCTGTAGAGTGACTTGGGTGTGCCTGCCTGTCATTCGCATCCGGGGAAGTTTCATATATTTTTAATATTATTGATATTGCTATTTTAATTCACAAATCTACTAATCCTCTTTAAAAAGATTTATATATACACTAACCTCATTCTCCACCTTCGATACATTTAAGTATGTTCTTTTTGCTAATTAATATTTTTATTTTAATGATAAGTAAACATAGTCAATAATAATTATATATAAAATATATATTTTAATATTATTAATATTAATATTTTATTACAAATTTATTAATTTTCTTTAAAAATAACCAATATTAATAATAGACCAAAAAAAATTCACCCTCTCCACCGCTAACTATGTTTATATTTATTTATATTTATATTTCATATATATTTGTACTATTCTCACACATGGTCAATCGTAATTAAAACTAAATTACATTTTAATATTATTAATATTGTTATTTTAATTCACAGGGTGAATCGTAATTACATTTTAATATTATTAATTTTGTTATTTTTATTCACAAATCTATCTATCAATATGTTTTTAAATGGGTGATATATATGACCCTATTCTCCACCTTCATCAACTAATTTCCTTTAAAATTGTTGATATTTGTACTATTCTCACACATGGTCAATCGCAATTAAAAATAAATTACATTTTAATATTATTAATATTGTTATTTTAATTCACCGTGTGAATCGTAATTACATATTAATATTATTAATTTTGTTATTTTTATTCACAAATCTATCAATATGTTTTTAAATGGGTGATATATGACCTTATTTTCCACCTTCATCAACTAATTTCCTTTAAAATTGTTGATATAAATGGACAATATTCTCTCCCTTCTCCAACTTCAATTGTTGTTGTGTTAATTATGTTTAAATACAATTATGTTTTATATATGTTTAAGTATGATTATGTTTCATATATATTTTAGTCATTCTTAAATATGGTTAATCATAATTAGATTTTACATCATACACCTACATAAGATATGGCTTTCAAATTTTTTGTTATAATATGAAACTACCCAGTCTTCTATCTCATCAAAATTATATTAATCTAGGAACACTTCTTTCCAAGATTTTGAGCACAAAAATAAAACTATAAAGCAAACCAAGTAGTTTCTTAATTTTCCTTCTTAAAATTCGATATCATAAATCTATTAATTTTCTATATTAATATTGATAAACACAACCTTTAGTTATATTGATGTGTTTATTATGCTTAAATGCATTTCTATTTATGTTTCATATATGTTTAAACCATACTAAGCATGATTAACTACAATTAAATATCATAAGGATTTTAATAGTATTGATATTGTTATTTTAATTCACAAATATATTAATTCTTTTCAAAAAGATTGATACACATGGAGCCCATTTTCCACCTTTACCAAGGAATCCTCTTTAAAATGGTTGATATACATTGACTACATTCTCCACCTTCATCACATTAAATTATATTGTTGTGATAATTATGTTTATATGCTATTTTATTTATGTTTTAACCATAAGTAGACATGGTCAATCGTAGTAAAAAAAATCTTGTATATTATTATTATTGTATATGGAGGAATCAACAACTAGGTTTGTTACCACTTCAACTGCTATGTGCATCTATATTGCCCCTATTTAGCTACACAAGATATTGGAGTCTTAAACCCATGAAGTCACAAGGAGTGCATTTCCAATCGGTGTACACCCGAGGGTAATCTTATTGATATTGTTATTTTAATTCAATAACCTATTAATTTTCTTTACATTGAATGATTCTCCACCTTTACAACCTTTAAATATGTTGTGTTAATTTTTCTTAAATGTATTTTTATTTATGTTATATATATATTTGACCACACTCAAACATGGTTAACCACAATTAAATATCATTTGATGATGATGATCTTTAACATCCAATGGGACCAAATTTGGTATATAATATCAATAATATTATATTTTAATATTATTAATATTGTTATTTTAATGTAAAAATCTACCAATATGTTTTGATATGTTTTAAAGAGTTTGATATGCATAATCCCTTTTTTAACCTTCATGAGGTAATGTTCTTTAAAATGGTCCATATATTATTCCCCTCACCACCTTTAACCGTGTTCTTGTAGAGATAGAGAGAGAGATTGGTATTCATCACAAGCTCAACTAGAACTATAGTTACAAATATTTTGGAATTGATATTCATCACAAGCTCAACTAGAACTATAGCATTGAGAAAATGATTAATGGAGAGTGGAAAACTTATTTTGGTCTTGAAAACAACTGTAAATTAGCAAACCTTGTGATGTTTTGAAACTCTTGTCGCTCTCATTATCTTGCATGGTTGTGAAGCTTGGAGTTGCAACATGCCCAGAGAATCCTGACGAAACATTGCACAAATCTAGAAGTGATTCATAACATATAACCTCAAAATTAAAGGAAATACACCCTACCCTATTATTCTTTTAGAAATGGGTCTTTCCCGCATCGAGAGAATATATATGACCAAGTACCTAAGGTACAAGTTCAGGATGAATAACATGGGAGAGTAGATTAGACTTCCAAAAAATGCTTTAAAATCCATTCAAGACCAACTTTGTCTCAAGAGAGGTTGGCATAAAGAGATAATAGTTTGGTTAAACCATTGGAGAATTGATGAAAATGACACTCTACAAGATATCAATAGCATTAAAAATATTATCACATGGGCGAGTGCAAGCTAATGATGGTCTCTTTTTGCACGTTAGATGCAATAGAATTGAAAAATAGACATCCTTAATCTTACATGGGTATTTTGACATACCTACACAATGTATCTTGATTCCAGTAAAAAATATGAAACATGGGAAATTGAATCACCTTTCCAAATATATAGATTTTATTTATTGAAAATGTTCACAACTAAGTCAATTCTGTTTTTTATAATATTGGCATTTTATTTTTTCAGCAAATGATAAGGTATATGTCCATGTTAGTGCAGCCTTTGAATGCCTAAATAATGGAATCAATATACGAAAATCGCCATATATGTAGATAACAAATAGTACCAGTGTGACAATATTTTTCCAAAATAAAATTAGTACTTTCAAATATTTTTTAAATTTATCTAAGTGATCAAAACCTCGAAATTAGTGTTGGCAATGAGTTTGGGATAAGTTAGGTGTGCAACATCGCGGATTTTGCACAAGATCAAAGACACCGCGCAAATGGAAGATGGCGCAAAAGGCAGAGAATAGAATATTTTATATATTTTGTGTCACCTTTTGTAGTTTTGGACCGTATTTTGTGGATATTGGTCATTATTTTGTAGAATCGGTTAAGAATTAGTTAGGAGTTGTCTAAGTGGACCTTGAATGTAAATGCATAAGCCTATAAGTAGATGCTGAATTGCTAATGTTAATCATCCTTGTTGAGAGTATTTTTGAGCATATGAATTGAGATCTGTTGATCTGTGAATTGTTCTAGAGAATCTGTGATTTTGCGCATAAGTAATATGACAAGACAAAAGTTGATCTGAATCATCTTGTTCTTTTCTGTTTTACTATTTTCTATGACTCGATGATGAATTCTACGTGAATCTGTGACATGGATCTATGATGCGTCGTTTCTCAGTTTTCAATGATGTTATCATGTCGGATATGTTTGTGCATCGATATGTTTACTACAGTTATGATTGAATGGTGTGATCTGTTGAAGAATGATAATGAATGGTTATGTGAATGCATAAGTTGAATGATATGTTAATATCATGCTAAGCCGATAAGTTGATGCATATTGTGATACGGGAGCATTGTGGCATGCCAGCAATGTGATGAGTTGGTCACATGCTGTGGCATATTTTTGTTTGTTTTGATGAATCATAGGTTGTTAGTGCAAGTAGGAATGATGGCAGATCATGACTCCTTGCGTGGAGATCAAGCCGCAGTTTGTTTTGTTTGTGACAGAGACGTTTCATTATGCTTTGTAGTTGTTTATTTTTGGTTGCAGGACCACTCAGTGTAAGAATTACAGTTTAGCTTAAAGAGGCAGTTTTGAGAAGTATGAATGGTTCTACTCTTTAGCATTAGAATTCCAAATTGGCAGAAAGAGCCGGACATACCTACATCTGGTTCTACTAGTAAATATTTTGGAAAGACTAGAGAAGAGATCCGAACTGTGTGTTTGCATGTGTGCTTAATAGAAGGACTAGCTATGTTTTTGTAGATTTATTAGCCTAGATGCATTTACTGATTTGAGCTATGCATTCATGAAGAGCTGACTTCAACGGTTTTTTGAACATTTGTGTGTTTCTGTGAAATGGTTGATTCATGCATGAAATCGTTGCTTGAATAGCTGAAATAGGTCATAGATGCATGCATAGAAGTGTTAGGCTAATGAATCTTGTAGATTGAAGGCTAGATTGATCGATTCTCTGATCAATCAATGCAACATGCATATTTTCTGCATTAACAAGTTTTTGCAGAGGATGAACGGTGGGGATTGAATCCGCAGATGAAGATTTGCCGGTCCAGGAGAGGTTTGCAACGAAAATTGCTGTTGTTAGGAATTTTGCACCTTCTGGGGACAAAAGTTGTTCCTCTGGTCTGAATGGTTCAGATCCAGAACAAATAGTTCACAACAAGGTTGGAAGACTTCCCCTAGAAACTATAGACACCTGGAATACAATCTTTGATGGGATGATGTGGCTCTTCACCTATGGAAAAATATCTCCAAGAAAATAATTGTATAAACACAACAAACACAAAAGATCAAAAGTACCAGAACATCATCTATAGATCTAGATCCGTGACTAAGGAATCTAATAATAAAGATGCAAGATTACACATAACAAGTATATGGGAAAGGAACCAACTTTGCATTGATAAATAATGAAAGATTTTACATCCTGTGCCTTAGTGTTGATGCAATCCTCCACAAAACTGATGTCTTATCCCCAATAGCTCCAAATTGCTCCTTTATGCTCACTCCTAATGGATCAGGCCAGAATGTCAAAATGCCAGCATGACTTTGCTCCCCCCCTCAACCATGGGGTGTGAGCCTATTTTTATAGGCCTCAAATGGATAGGGATGGTTGAGATTTTGCTGGGTGAGGTGGACATGAGATCCCCAAAGCATGGATCTTGAGCTCAACTGACCTAGGTGAATAGGGATAAGGCCTGCCATGAAGCTTTTGATGTAGAAGCTTTGTGAAGGCTCTCTTTTTCACTTTTTACCAAGGGCACCTCTCACACTCCTTGATGACAGAGCGGTGCTAGGGCAGGACCGCTCTTCAAACAAAGAGAAAAAGAGGTGCCACCAACTGTATTTAACACAACTCAAGCAGTGATGAAGAAGGTACCGCTCCTAAGCTTAAAGGTAGAAGCGGTGCCAGGTTTTTATGTGCAAATTTGAAATTTGGTTCAAGGATTTCACTTCAAGATTTGGGAATGAGGGAAAACATGGATGTTTAGGATCTTATCTCATGTTGATGACGAGATTTGGGTGTAACAAAATCCCCCCCAAAGCATGAGGCTAGAGGGATACGATAGGCTACTAGAATACAGCCAAGCATCTGCAATACATCAATATTTTTTGAATCATGAGCAAATGTGTCTTCACCATGGATGCAAACCAATACAAGACAAATCCATGGGAGAGATTAACAAACATGGCTACTAGAATACAGCGTAGATCCATGTGGTAGAGGACTCAAACTTGGACATAGCTACCAGACATACAACGTAGATCTTTGTCATACAGAGGCAAATTTGAGCATAGCCACGACCATACAAATGTGGATCTATGCTGGTACTTCAAACAATGTACTCCATCGCAACCTGGGGAGAAGGATATGAGTGCTTTCAAACAAACACCCAGGGTCTTCATCTCGTTTTCCACAAAGTGCGATTCTATCCATGTGATTACAATGATTTGAAGTCGAACATGGTAGAAACCACTTGATTACCAGTCAATGATGTGAACCATTAACAAGTGCGAGGGAGATCACCATTAATGTCAATGATTCCCAAGTTACTCTAGTACAATTTACTGAGTGTGAATAGATGTTTTGATGTCGAACACGTAGTGGAATCTGTTGATCAAAGGTCAATGATGTGAACCTTTGTCGAGAGTGAGAGAATCTGTCATTGAGGCATACATATCTCAAGGTACTAAATTTTTTTCTAAGACTATTTCCTGCATGATGAGCTGATGTTGATAGGAATAGTCTCGTCGAATGAGGGCCATGATGAATCCCACATCGACAATACGAAACTCGGAACAAAGTTCTGGAATGTTGTAGATAATGTAACCATAGGACTGACTCAAAAGTACTGACATGAAGGCTATTTTAACTGCAGAGGTAAAATTCTTACTCCCTTTCAACATCGGGCAACACGGCAAAATACTTGGCAGCATGACTAGACCAGATGGATACACCATAGGAAAATGGACAATGCATTCTTTTGAAAGACTCAAAGGAGTGACGTGACTCGTGAAAGTGGATCGACTTGTAAGTTAGCTAAATACCCAATTAACTGAATGATATGCAGGCAAGTTCCATGTTCAAAGGTGACAAACAACCTCCATATATTTGCAAAAATGAATTGATTCACTTCCCTTAATTCCCCCATCATGATTGATGAGTGCCTCTTTTTCATTTTTACGAGTCCAAAGAGGGTAACAAACACTCGTTTGTAGCTTGTCCAAATACAAGTGCATTCGCATACATTTTATGAACCTGAGAAAGGAGGGGTTCGTTCCCTGAATAGGTCTCTCAATGTTTAGTTTAACGAGTCCAATGAAAGCAAACTCGGTATCGTTCATGCTGATATATTCTAAACGAATACGTAAGAAGATTCCAAAGGGTCATTTTTCATATGATTTAGTCTCTGGGGCCGAAAAAAGCATAAAATAATACCCAAGAGAACTCTTCCAGTCATGATTGTTTGGAGCGTTCCTTTTTCATAAATAGTCTGTTCGAACCAAAAAAGAGATAACCTACCGTCGGAGAGATGACTCTTCAAATACTTTTATGGGTATGAAGCAGACAAGTACTCAACAACCTTTTCATATTTAGGGAGTCCTAAAAGAGTTTAAAGGAGACTCCAGTAACCTTTTTCATGTTTGAATCCAGAGCACGAAAAAGTAATAAACTAAGCTCAAACCACTTTTCATGTTTTAACCAGAGTACAAAAATTGAAAAGTAAGCTCAACACCATCTTACTGTTTTTAACAAGCTCGAAGATCACTTGGAAGAATGCTCAAATATTGCTTTCATTTTTACACAAGATCGAAAAAAATGGGTAAACTATGCTTGAAAAATCCCATTAACATGATATCCAGAGGTTGGAAGTTTCCCCCCAACATGGTTGCTAGCGAAGCTTACCCCTAGCATGGTTTCTAGCGGCTCGACATGCCCCCCCACTCTTTGTTTCGTCTGACGATTCTTCTTCCATACCCAACCTAAAAACCTGGTTATTAATGTAAAGATGTTCACTAGGGGGATAGGAAGAATGAGAATCAGGCAGGTGAAAAGAAGGTTCAAGTTCTAACACTAAAGGGAAGACTCGACACAAGGGAAGGGGATCTGTTTCATTTTTACACCAGCTTGAAACAGAAGGTAACTATGCTTGAAGAAAACTGACATGATGTTCAGGTGTTGTTTCATTTTTTAACGAGCTTGAAATAGGAGAAGAACTATGTGTTGTTCAGGAATAAACACCTTATAACCGAAGGTCTATGGTTACCAACGTACTCTTAAAACTTGCAGGCAATCAAATTTAAAGTATAGAAAGGAAACAGGAAGATAGGATGGACTCACCCAATTCACGACGGTTGATCCAAGCTTTGTCTTCTCCCGCTCTGCTTCTCCTCCAAAGCTTTCAAGGGTGTTTCTCCTTCACCTGTAAAGAGCAAATCCTCCAAGTGCAAGATTATACATGTATATAGGACAAGTTAGATAAACAATATACAGAGTGCTTAATCATAAATATTCATCCAACCATGATACATGAAAGATATTCAACACACATTTGGAATAAGTATTCTCTCTATTAACAATAGTGAATGAGTTAAGGTTACAACCCAACTCCTGAAACAAGGACTCCTCTACAACCAAAGGATTCTGAGTTCTGCTGCTCCAAAGACTGTTGAATAGATACCACCAGCATAACTTTGCTCTCCAAGTATGATTCATTAATGCCCTCCCCAAGGACTTTATTTATACTTAGTGAAATAAAGCAATTTCGAAGGTTGGGGAGGTTGAGACAGTTAACATAGTTATTGTTTAGGGCTTAACAAATCTCAAATAATCACGATTTATTATTTTTAATGTCAAGGGAAGGCGTATGCGATTGATATTGGAAAACCACGTATGATACGCGAGTTTCTATAAGGGAAACATGCGTACATATCTGTACGTGGGTTGCAATGACAAATACTCGCGTACAGTACGCGACATGCTGTAGGAAAAGTCGCGTATGTACGCGGGTTGCTTATAGGCAAAGTCGCGTACAGAAATTGNCTGTACGTGGGTTGCAATGACAAATACTCGCGTACAGTACGCGACATGCTGTAGGAAAAGTCGCGTATGTACGCGGGTTGCTTATAGGCAAAGTCGCGTACAAAAATTGACATATGAAAAGGTAAAAATGGAAAGTTGGATGGATAGTGAATGTATTTCATAACATGCCCATCTATAGTGTTTTAGGCAACCTTTAATCCATAAATGTCCTTTTGGGCACCAACATAGGAAATGTCAGCACTCGGACGAAGAAGTGCCATTTGGGTTGCTAACAGATGCCCCCTAATGTGTGAGGTCAGAGGGAAGCGATGGCTGAAATACATTATAATCTTTATCTTTGGAGAACTCATAAATCCAATGGAGCAGAGGTAGTACCCTAAACAAATACATAATAATGTCATATACAAAGTCATATCTAAGGATGCTACGTTCAATATACTGGAACACTAGCTCCTTTACAATATTTGAGTACATCATATGATACGGGTATAAGACCACGTATAATACAAAGGTGGATTGAAGCCACAATATACAATGATGATGAGTATTCAAAGATCTGGAAGCTGTGTACATAAATGGAACATAATATTGCGTAACTTAGTCCATAGATGAGGAACTAAGGTCTTCATAAGCAATCCCAAAGAACCAGTACAATCCAAGCCATGTGAATAAATGTAGGCTGAAGTCAAACATGGAACGGATTCAACAGTTTTTCAATCAATAGGTGATAATTGACAACTGAAGCAAAGGAATTCACCAATGATGGAAGTAAATCCTGAGGTACTATTGTCAAAACTCTAGGTCTTCGTCGTTAGGAAGTACTGAAGCAGAACCATACTGTGATAAGGAAGGAAATAGATCCTCCAACGGATCACAAGAGTGACTAGGAACTGGGCAAAGGAAGGGAGACACAAGAGATAACAGATATAACAATGATGGGATCAGGATAGAAATCAGACATTGAGTGAAGTCCTTGAATAGTGAGCATGACACAAAGATGACCCAAGGAAGCTTTTAACTTTATAGATAGAACGAATAGACTTATCTGTCATGTAGGAGACATGATCAGATTCCCCAGGTATAATGGACAAGAGGAGGAGTAATAAACTCGAAGTATTAGCTGAACTAAAAGTGAACGCTAAGACATGGGTATCAAAAAAAATAGAGAGTTCTATGTTCAAGGATGACATGCTACCACTTACTGAAAACAAGAGAAAACTTCTTCCTTACCTTCCCTGATAAATTTTAACGAGTCCAGGAAAGTCAACTCGGATCTCTCTTCATTTTTTAACAAGATTGAAGAGAAGAAAAAATCATGCTTGATAGTGTCACCGATTCGTGGATTTAATGAGCCCGAACTAGAACATGCTCAGTTGGTGTTTTCACATTTAGAGAGTCTGAAAAATCCAAAGAAGACTCCAGGGGGTCCTTTTTCGTCCAATTTAGTCTCCTGAGGCTGGAAAAGTATAAAACATACCACAGAAGAACTCTCTTAACTTCTGGAGAAGAAAAGGTGAACCTTTTTCGTACTTAGTCAAGGAGGTTCGAAAAAGGTTAAATTACCACCTACCCAACGCTCCTTCCAGAACAACATAAATAGCTTGATTTTTATGAGTGTGAAGGAAAGCAAGATCACTCGGAAAGATCCATTTGAGTACGAGAAATGGGGCTTACAACAATAAACTCGTTTCTTTGTTATTTAGTGTTTAATGAGCATGACAAAGACACAAAGTACACTCGGAATATTTTTCATGTTTAGGTCCAGAGCATGAAAAAGAGAAAACTAAGCTCATACCGAGAGTTCCTTTTCCGTAAATTTAGTCCCTCAGGTCCGAAAAAGTGATAAACCTATGCCTGAGAATACTCTTCTCAATTCAAATAGAAAAGAGAGGGATCATTTCTCGTATTATTCCGCATGGTCCGAGAAAGAGATAACCTACCACCAATGCGGATGCCCATTCACATATTCTTAACGAGCTTGAACAGACAAGTTAACTCGGCATTCAAGTCTATTTTTAAGGAGTCATACCTGGGCCTAAAGAAACTCCATAAGGGCGGGGAGTCCTATAAAGGGATAGCTTGTAAAAAGAGACCCAAAAGAAGCTCTATTTGGCGTGAAAAATAGCTAAGAGGATACCCCTATACCTGAAGCAACTGCAACATGAGTATCAAAAGACAACATAGGTTTCAAATGAGGATACTCATGAAAAGAAGGTCCTATCCACGGAAGAACAATGGTAAAGACAGGGAACTAATGGTTTAAAATACCATAGTCCGTGGAAAAAATGTTAATTGCTAAGGTTAACATGGATTAAATATAGATGCAAAAATACATTGGAAATGTCAAAAACCACCCTATAGGAGCAAAAAACACTTTGTAATGATGAAAAACCTATTACAAGGCAAAAAGAGATATGGTATTAGTTGAATACATTTCGAACTATAGGAAAAAACCCACTTTTAGAAATATAATTTCTATAAATAGTTCAAAAATTAAAACAAAACTCACCATTTTGATTTTTAGCCATAAGAAGCAAGTTTTTACCTCTACCTTCATTCAATCGGTGTGGACAATCCAGTGGATGAAATCTGATTCTGCAAGTTGCAGGTAAGCCTACACCCCAAGCTCTTCAATTTGATCCTAACAATTTTCAAATTTGAGTCCCAATTTCATATTTTTAAGCATCCTAAAGCATGTCACATTGTGTACGCAGGTTCACTATGTTGAAACTCGCGTACACGTGTTCTATACGCGGGTTGCCTTTAAAGACAGTCGTGTACAGTACACAACATGCCTAACTAGACAGTCACGTGTACTGTGTGAAGGATAAAAAGATAAATTGAGGAAAAAATTTTGAAATTTTATATGATATTGATGACCCATAATGGTTGTTTTGCTAGGTGTGAAGATGGTGTTGGAATGGAGGGAATGGGAGCATGAGAATATGGACCAGGAAGCGCTCCAAAGTGCGGCCACCGTACATGCTTTATGAACGAGTGGGTATTTAAAATTCTTTTGCACATCACCAATGCAGGCCAATGTCCGTTTACTGGAGTTCATGATAAACTATTGGGACCATGATTTAGGGATGTTTGACCTACAAGGTGAGACTTTGGAAATTACTTATGAGGACATATATTTTATTGCTAGCCTATCACAATGAGGAGCACCGGTCAACTTAGAGGGAACTGGCAGGGGTGGTGATCATTTAAGTGTCCAGAACTACATTGATGTGTACTGCACACCTAGTACCCAGAAGAGAGGGAGCTGCGTCCCTATTGCACATATCCGTGATTTTACACTACAGGTATTGATCAGCACCATAGTGAGGATTGCGGGATCCTCTTCATTACATCTAGCTACATGGAACAAAATGAGGTTGGTGGTGGATTGTACACAGGGTGCCCTGTATGATTGGTGTTCAGGAGTTGTCCCAATTATGAGAAAACAACTCTCTGATTGCAAGAGAGGAAGGTGGAAGAACTTCAGGTATTATAGCATATTGGTTTCCTTTTGCTTCAAGAGAGTACCAGGGTTGAGCCCTGCCATACCCCTACCAGTCCGATCTCCACGTCAGCCTAGGCTGAGCAGATGGGGAGATATCTTCCTCCATCAAGGAGGAGGAGGCTCAATGCAAAGTGTATACAATAATGACTTCTAATTCTGGTGGGAGAGGCAGCTACCGGCACTAGAGCAGTTTTCGTATGTCGGAATGGATTTTCGAGGTGATCTAGGCCTTGTCCTCCCTCTAGGAGGAGCATGGGGAGAGCCAGGTAATTTTTAATTTTCAATTTTTTTTCAATTTTTTTATGAATTTTAAAATGATAGATATATACATATGTATAAAAGTCCTAATCCTATAAACATGTCAAAATCCAGATATTGGACCGGTCTTCCCTAAGGGGCATCCACGTATGTTTGTTCGTCCTGTCATAGGCGAAGACCCAGGGCTTATTAGGGTTCTGGAGGGGAAGCTGGTTAAGCTTACCCAGAGAGTTCCCACTTTGCGGATAGAGCATATCCCGACCGTCATGTAGAAGTTTGTGGCTGGAGTTCCACCTGTCTGGTTACGCCTTTTGAGGTGGGTGTCCAGAGCAGTTCTTGTGTACATAGATGCTGTGGAGGCTTCTGAAGCTAAAGAGGATAAGGAAGCCATAGTACAGAGAGACCATGGGGACCAGGGTGGTCCTACTTAGATCTAGGACATTTTGATGGACTGCGATCCACATTTTGTATATTTTTTGTATATTATACAGTTATGACTGGATCTAAGGATCATACTTGACCTTTCTATAGACAGATACTCACACACACACACACACACACACACACACACACACACATATTGTTGTCGGTTTATTTACAAGTGTTTTTTATGTGCATGCTGTATATTTTTATGAAATGTGTGTTAGATGCCAATCTAAAATGTAATTAGCATATGCATCAGTCAATGAATTCTGATTTCTTGGAATGTGATTGAATATAATAAATTCAAAATTTATTTTCAATAACCTAACTTGCATGAACTGACGTAATAGAATAGGGTTTCACACCTGATAAGCTCGATTGACCTGGGAAACTACTAGTTGAGAGTCTAGAAGGAATTCTAGCTGGGTGATACCACGTGACAAAGCATCCCATAGAAGCTCAATTACAGCCCTATATTCAACAACATTATTAGAAGCAGGACCTAAGCAAGCACCTCCTGCGGCAACTAGCTGTCTTGAGGGAGAGTAAATGACCCACGCTGCTGAAGCTAGATTACAAGTGTGACGACTGGCGCCATTGGAAAAACCTAGATACCTCTCAGAAGACATCTACAACAACTAGCAGATGGTATAAAATACAAAACCGACAAGCTAATGTACATAAAAATACATACAATAAAATACAAGAAAAAGTGCGAAGCCTAAGCATAGTACTTTTTCAGGTAGAGCCCATTTCTAGGCTCAGACAGCTTGTTCCCATCAAAATCAATTAACTCATGTGTGCCCTTCTTTAAGACCTTCGACACGACATAAGGCCCTAACCACATGGCCTTGAATTTTCCTTCCCCCAGGGGTTCTTTGTCTTGGTCCCAAAGCAAAACAAGTTCCCCCTCAGAGAAAATCTGAGGTTTGATCGACTTGTCACATTGATTTTTGACCCTATTCTTGTGAGCTTGATTAGCAGTTAGCACATCTCTACGCTGTTCATCAAGGTGTTCTAAATTTACCAGATGTTCTTCAAGCTCTGTCGTATCAGGTAACACATGAATAGCTATTTTCAAAGACGGGATTTCACATTTAACCAGGGTAACTGCTTCCACTCCATGAACGAGTTGGAAGGGGGAGAAACCCATAGCCGTTTTTACATTAGTTTGGTATTCCCAAAGAGAAGGGTATAGCATGATGTGTCAGTTAGAACGAGCTGCATCAATTGTACGTTTGAGGATGGTCTTCAAAGTCTTGTTTACAGCCTCAACCTGACCGTTTGCTTGCGGATAGTAAAAAGATGAATGTTCTTGTCTGAATCCAAGCATAGTGGTCAGTTACATCATCATGCTATTTTTAAAATGACTGTCATGGTCAGTGACAATCACTTTGGGTATACCAAACCATGCTATAATCTGATTGAATACGAAGAAAGCTGTTATTTCCCCATCGGCTTTAAAAGTAGGCATTGCCTCTACCCATTTCATAAAATAGTCAACAGCGACAATAATATATTTATTCCCCCTATCCGAGGCTAGGTTGCATGTCACGTAATCAATCCCCCATTTCATGAAGGGGCCTACCAAGACAATGGGAAACAATGGAGCGGGATGTGACCACATTTTCCTGGTGTAAAGCTGACAAGGATGACAACGCTTCATCGCTTCCACACAATCTTTGAAGATCATGGGACAGAAATAACTGACACGTAGTATCTTATGGGTTGTTGCTAACCCAGACAAATGACCCCCACACACTCCACTATGGGAATCATTCAGGAAAATCTCCGCTTCCTCATGGGTAAGACATCGACGCAAAATGGAATCTACCCCTATTCGATATAATGTATCTCCTATGATGAGGTAGTTCTTAGCATGAAGGCGTAATTTACGTCGTTCCTCCCATGAGGACGCTGCAGTATACTTCAAAGTCTAGAGATATATAAGGATATCCCCGTACCAAGGATTAGAGGTGGATATCAAGAAGATATGCTCATCTGGGAATGAGTCATCTTCAACAACTACATCTTCTTCAGTAGGAAATTCTACTATAAGCTCAGCAAAAACTAAGGAATTTTTAGACTTAGCGGACTGAAAATCCAAGTCAAACTCTTGGAGAATGACTATCCATTTGTTGAATTTCCCCCCAACAATCTGTCGGGACAAAACATATTGAAAAGGATTCACATATGCCACTATTGTTGTGGTCCTCAGTAAAATGTAGTGATGTAACCTCTGAACAGCATAGACAGCTGCTAAGGCTAATTTCTCAACGTGGGAGTACCTGAGTTCAGGTCTGGCCAAAGCACGGCTAAGATAGTAAACGACATGCTCTATGAGTTTATCATCCTCTTGGACCAGTACTACCCCAATGGTGGACTCAAATGCGGCCAGATACAATATAAAATCCCTAGAGTAATCTGGCGGATGCAGTAAAGGTGCCAACAACAAAGCTTTTTTCAATGCCTCGAAAGCGAGTTGTGCAGTTTCATCCCATACAAATGGGGTGTCCTGTTTAAGCAGGCACATGAAACCCTTGGTAATCTTGGCATAGTTAATGATAAAATGTCGAAGAAAATTAGACTTCCCTTGCAGGCTTTGAAGTTGCCTGATAGAATGAGGAGGCAAATTTACAATGGCCTCTACTTTTAATGGATCCACCTGGATGCCTCTATTAGAGACAATGAACCTGAGCAATCTTCCTGACTCGACATAGAACACACACTTGTGGGGATTCAAGTGGGTCTTATAGTATCTACATCTCTAAAATATCAACCGTAAGTGATCTGGATGTTGAATCCTCTTACGAGAATGTGCAGGCAGATCATTAAGGTAAGGTTAGACAATGGCTTTGATATCATGGAAGGAAAAGTTCATAGCCTGTTGAAAGGTTGCCCCAGCATTTTTCAATCCAAAGGGAATTTTTTTGTACGCGAAGGTACCCCAAGGACAAATGAAATAAGTTTTATGTTGGTCTTCTAGTTTTATTTGAATTTGATTGTATCTGGAGAAACCATCCATAAACGAGAACACTTCACTTCCCGTGCAAGCATCTATAATCTGGTTTATAAATGGCATGGGATAGTTGTCCTTAGGACAGGCTTTATTCAAATCTATGAAGTTAGTACAGACGTGTATGGCCCCTTGCTTCTTATTAATAGGAACAGGGTTGGATACCCATTCTGTCAGAGCTATGGGATAAATAAAACCAGCCTTCAACAGTTTTTCAACTTCGGCCTTCACAGCCGCCGCTTTACGCGGGTTAACAGGTCTTAATTTTTGTCGAACAGGTTTGGCATCAGGATATGTTCGGATCTCATGTTCAACAATCTATGGATCAATGCCTGACATCTCCTCATATGACTAGGAAAAGACATTGTGGAATTCCTTAAACAAGGTAGTATAGATAGCAATCTCTTCACGAGAGCAGTTTGCACCTATATATATGTTTTCCATGACATCAGGATTTACAGATATTTTGATAGGGATAGTAGCATAAATATTTGCCACATTCCCCTCGACAAACATTCCTTCCCTAGGTAAGGGATTGATGGGTGTATCAATATCATCTGACAGTCTCATATGAAACTCTTAATTTTCTATTCTGCTTAGCTCTGGAAGAAAATAGGATTGATGGTGAAGATCTTCACAGATCTTACCACGTCCACTCATGGCTTCCAAAATGGCTTCATCAGAAGGTAAAACCATATCTAAACAGTTCGTAGAGTGCAAAGAGTTTTCTGCCCATGCAGGTAAATAGACTTCTTCCAGGTCCTCCGAGACTGTGAGAGGATTTGGAATGGGATCAACAGTGGTTTGAGTGATAACTTGGTAAGCTAATTCTACCACCGATAAGGGAACTTCCAGTTCATGGGGGGAAGGGAGAACCCAAGGATCAGTCCTATCAACAACCATGGCTATGGAATTCCCCACACTAGTAGAACCAATATAGTTAATCGGGGTTGGAATATCAAATGTGCCCATCAATGATGTGTACATTCTAGCCCCCAAGATCTCTGCAGTAGGTTTGACCTGATCAACCAATGGCATAACGGACTCATTAGACTATAAACGGATTTTTCGAGTAAAATCAAGTTAGTCAACAGTAACCAACTTTCCTTCATGTGGAAAAACCACTACCCGAAAGATGACCGACGCAATAGCGGACATGGCATAAGTCCAGCTTCTTCCCAGGAGAAAATTATAGTCCAAAGGTGCATCAATCACTTCCACCTCAATATACACTGCTTTCCATGCCAGCTTAATTTCAAAAGCCGGTAGGATACCATGCGAATGGAATGACCTTCCATCGAAAGCAGTAAGTAGAGTTTTTGATGGGACCAGCTCTGGGGATCCGAGAGCTTTCCAATAGGACAAGGACATAACGCATGTAGAAGCACCCTCATCAACAACTTCCCTTCCAATGGTCTTTCCACCATGGATGACATCTATTGATAAGGCTACATGGTAAGGTAGGCGAATTTTAACATCATACTAATGAAATTTCTCCATGAGACTCAATGAGTCCATGCTGCCTAAAGCTACTAAGAGGGCATTCCACTGGGTGGGATAGCTCTGTGACACCTCTAAAGCTGACATTGCACACAAGATTTGGGCTAGATCTTCAACCATGGAGTAGTTTGAAGCAGCCCTAGCATTAGGGTTATGCAAGGTCTTCTTGAAGACACCTTTCGGTATCTTCGACATAGTTTTAGCAAGCTTCTTTATCGTGAGAGGGTTAGAAGTTTCACCTATAGCCTTACCCTTATCATAAGTCTCTTTCTCATAGTTTTTATTCCTAGTCTGTAACAAAGTTGAAGATCAAACCATGTTGATATAGTTTGGGTCAGGGGCATTTTGAGTGCCCCCTGCTACATTAGAAGCTGAAGCTGAATTCTGCTTTTGGGGAAAAGATCCTTCAGGACAGCTGGTTGTTGAGCTTTAAGTAGCTTTTGGGCTTGTTCCATAAGGGGACAAAGGTGAGTAAGGTAATCCTCGTGGCACAACTTACACATGAATTTAACCTTCTTCTTTTATTTCTTGCCCCCATCAGCACTATTCGCGAGTTTCTGCTTGTTTTGGTTTCCCTCTCCTTTCTTTCCTCTCTTTTTCTTCCCACCGGGCTGCTGATTGCCCTTCTGAGAGGTCTGTGCAAAAACATTTGCACTCTAGGGGGAGGGGGCATCCTTTGCTGCCTCCGTTGTAGAATGCTTGATGGACAACTAATGAATTTGTTTAGCCAAAGACTCTACGGTGGGAGAGTTTATGGACCCAACCACACCATCAGCATGGGGTCCAGGCTTAGGCTTCTCTGCATCGTGGGTAGGCCTCGGTGCCTCAGGGATAATCTCATACAAGATCCTAGATTGTGAATAAATCAAATCCAATTACTGGGCCCTGAGAATGGATTCTTCTTCATTCATCACTCCTGAGGTGGATACGTCCTTAGATATGTAGGGCAACAGGGATTTAAGGAACCACTCTAGTAAGAACTTAGGAGGAATGGTGGATTTTATAAGGCTCTTTCACCTCCTCCACTCTTGGATATGATCCGAGATGTGGGTAGCCTTGTTCTGCCTAAAGGTAGATAACAAGTCCGTTCCAAAATCATATCGGACCGGAAGCTGAAAGTGGCTAAGGAATGCACTAGCCAAGTCCCAAAAACTACTGAAAGCAGCAGAAGGCAACTCAATGTACCATTTTTCCGCAGTACTTGTTAAGGTTCTCTAGAACAGCCTCAACCTAGCTGAATATTCATTCAGTTAATTCGAAGAACACCATAAATGAAATGTGGTGGCATGAGCCCCAGGATCTTCACCAACTTTGCCTTCGAATTTAGGGATGTCCGATGGCAATTTGGTGGGAGCAGGTGGCCACGACCGGTCATGCCTCACCGGGTCATTCATCAATTTAGACAAATATGGCAAGTTTAACATTGCCAGGAACAGAATCTTGGGTCGAACTAGGGCACTAAAAGTGCCAGTCTGGGGATTAGAGGGACTTGCCCTCGAATGCCCATAAGTAAAGGTGGGGTTTCCCCCTGCCACCAGTTGCGAAGTGGATGGATTACTTTGAAACAGATTCCATCCGTAAGCCACAGGGTTGTGAGTGGGATGTGTATTATAAGAAGTTCGGGCTGTCCCAATTGAAACTGGGGTATGAAAAATAGGAGCAGGTATACCTCCGCTAAACAACGAAAAGAGAGAGCTCATAAACGGGGCCGAGACCGGAGTTTGAAAACTTTTCCCATAAGAGGTATTGTTTCCAAACTGCACTCCTACATAAGAAGGTGATGGGCCTATGTATGGAGTGGATGGGGGAATGTGTCCCCCATTCCAAGGAAATCCTTGGACGAAAGTCGAGGATCCTACCGGACCACTCTGGGCAGCGTATGTGAAGGAGGAAGGAACAGTAGGTATACTAGGAATCCCAGTAACCATGTCACCAGAAGCACCTGCTAGGCTTGAGTGAACTGGCGGTTGGACCACCCGGCTCACTGGAGTCGAAGGCGTAGAAGGTATGCTAGATCTAGGGGCACTTATCGGGGGAGGTAGTACCCCTTCATCCGTAATGAACCGTCCATGTCCAATCCTTTCCTTTGGGGTGGAGGTGGAGGTTCCAATGTGATGAGAGGAGGAAGGTTTTGCAACCTTCTTGACCTTCTTATAGGTTGGTCCTCCACGATTGAAAATTTAACAAATCAAACCCTAAGGCCAACTAAATATAGACAAAACCACAGAGCAAACACTACAAAATTTCCTAAAGCCTCAAACAGTCAATAAGGGTGAAAGATATGCTTTCCCGAAGAAAGCTGAAGAATGGTTACTTGGCGTCCTTGAAGTGGTTCTTAGGCACAAGCGGAGGAATCACCCACCGTCCTCCTACACTTACAACAAGGGTTAACTTCCAATCCTGTCCAAGCTGAACCTGAAATAGCCTTCTAGTTTACCTAGGTATGAACCCTATATGTCAAGAGACTAAAGGCTACCTTAGCTATACCAATAGTCTGGGGGGACAGTCGCAATCCTAACTCGTATGTATGGGCAGGGTAGCTGAGCCCAAAACTCTATCTAGGATAGAATCCCCAGATGCATAAAAGTCCTGATTTACATTTTGACAATGAATCGGAGGGTTATCTCCTCAGTCCAATGCCTCCACGCGGCCTCGTGCTTGACTCCCTTTTGAGAAGAGCTTCCCAGATACAATTGATAAAGACAAGGATTAACCTATCGAATAGTCCACTACGTTT
>LPNX010869247.1:0-15215 GCA_001517045.1 Pseudotsuga menziesii | reverse complement strand
AGGAGGGCCAACTAACAAATAGGAATCACAAAAGGACAGGGACAAGCAAACCCTAGCCCAAAAATCCCTATTTCAAGGCTTGTACGCGACTGTGTATAAGGGAAACTCCCGTACTATACGCAACTGTCCTAGAGCACAACCCGCATATGCAGGCTTCTGTATGTGACTGTGTATAAGAGAAACTCGCGTACAGGTACAAAATTTTCTCAAAAAGAAGGAAAACACACAAGGCCTTCAAACACTATGGTAAGCATGAACTAGGACAAGATACCACACACAAACTCAAGGCAAAGACCAGTCAAGGGTAACAGAAATAACCTACAGCAGTCTGGGCTTCCCAGCGGATTCGCCAGTTCTGTTGTTCAGGAATAAACACCTTATAACCAAAGGTCTGGGGTTACCAACGTACTCTTAAAACTTGTAGGCAATCAACTTTAAAGTACAGAAAGGAAACAAGAAGATAGGATGGACTCACCTGATTCACGACGGTTGATCCAAGATTTGTCTTCTCCCGTTCTGCTTCTCCTCCAAAGCTTTCAGGGGTGTTTCTCCTTCACATGTAAAGAGAAAATCCCCCAAGTGCAAGCTTATACATGTATATAGGACAATTTAGATAAACAGTATATAGAGTGCTTAATCATAAATATTCATCCAACCATGATACATGAAAGATATTCAACACACATTTGGAATAAGGATTCTCTTTATTAACAATAGTGAATGAGTTAAGGTTACAACCCAACGCCTGAAACAAGGACTCCTCTACAACCAAAGGATTATGAGTTCTGCTACTCCAAAGACTTTTGAATAGATACCACCAGCATAACTTTGCTCTCCAAGTATGATTCATTAATGCCCTCCCCAGGCCTTTATTTATACTTAGTGAAATAAAGCAATTTCGAAGGTTGGGGAGGTTGAGACAGTTAAGATAATTATTGTTTAGGGCTTAACAAATCTCAAATAATCGCGATTTATTATTTTTAATGTCAAGGGAAGGCGTACACAAGTATTGATACTGGAAACCTACGTATGATACGCGAGTTGCTATAAGGGAAACCTGCGTACAGATCTGTACGCGGGTTGCAATGACAAATACTCGCGTAAAGTACGTGACATGTAGTAGGAAAAGTCGCGTATGTACGTGGGTTGCTTATAGGAAAAGTCGCGTACAGAAATTGACATATGAAAAGGTAAAAATTGCAAGCTGGATGGATAGTGAATGTATTTCATAACATGCCCATCTATAGTGTTTTAGGCAACCTTCAATCCATAAATGTCCTTTTGGTCGCCAACATAGGAAATGTCGGCACTCGGACGAATAAGTGCCATTTGGGTTGATAAAACTATGCTCTTAGAAATGATTTCATTTTTATTCAAGATTGAAACCAAAAGGGTAAACATTGATTGAAACAACCTATTTCATTTTTTAACGAGATTCAAACAGAATATAAACTATGCTCAAGGGAATCTATTTCATTTTTTAACGAGCTTGACATAGAATGGGAACTTTGCTCACCAACCTGTTTCATTTATTAACGAGCTTGACACAGGATGGAAACCATGCTCACCAACTTGTTTCATTTTTTAACGAGGTTGACACAGAATGGGAACTACGCTCACCAACCTGTTTCATTTTTTAACAAGCTTCACACATAATGGGAACTATGCTTACCAACAAAAGTTCTAAGCCAACATGATGTCCAGAGGTTGGTGGGTTTCTCCCTTACACAAGAAGCTAGCAACTTAACTCCAGTATGATATCCAGAGGTTGGAGCCATGCCCCCCATTTTACCTATGATGGGAAGAAGCTAACTAGAAGGGGGAAGAGCCACAAGAACACGCGGGACATTCAGGGAAGTCTGATGACTAGGAGTCACGTGATAATCAGGTTTAACGAAGGAAAGCTAATCAACGGTCACAAGCTTCCCATCATGGGGAAAATACATCACTCAAAAGAGTGTGGACACTACATCTTTCATGGCGTAAACATAATCATGTCCAAGGAGAAGATGGAAATCTAAAGGACCTTGGATCACCATAACATCAATATAGACAGTTTTCCCTCCTAAAGTAATAGGAAACTGAGGAAGGATCCCTAAAGGTGCTTTGGGTATTCGATTAAAAGCCAATATCTGATCAGTGGCTAGCATAAGCGGAGGAGAACCTATGGCTTGCCAAGCAGTAGAGGGTAGAATGCTAACAGAATTCCCTTCATTGACGATAGTGCGGAGTATACTCTTAGTGGTAATTCACATGTATATCTAAAAAGGAACACTCGAATGAAGATGAGACTCTGTTAGGTTACTCTAGTCAAAGGAAATAACCTCATTACTTGGACATGGTTCTGTCGAAACAGACAAAATTTCCTCTTGTTGAGAACAATCAAAACGAAGCATGAAAACTTCAGCAGGTTTAAGTTCATTCTCTATTGGAAGAGAAGAACAAGACGAAGAATTGGTTAAAGCGACTACTTCAGTCTTAACACTCTCTAATGAAAGAGTGGGATTGGGTGAAGATGACATCGACTCGACCACTTGGACTTCACTCTTCAAAAGAAGAGTAGGATCAACCATAGATAAATCTGAATTACCCACTTTAACTTCACTCTTCAAAGGAAGAGTGGGATTGAGTACGGATGAAATCGAATCGACCACTTGGTCAACCAGTGGGGGTTCAAGAGACAACTTATGATTACCTGTTGGAACCCATTGTTGAGGAACAATAATATCTTCCAACAACTTAGAAGCTTCATCCATGCTTGGACAAAGAAAAGTACGATGCATAGCCTTGCATATCAAACAAGGATATAAGACTTTACCTTTACGACCTTTTACCAATGGGTCATAAGTTGAGGGAGTATCATCAATATGATGATCAGAGGTTGGTGACACAGATGGTTTGGACCTTTTATACCACTCTTCTTGTACACGAGAGAGACCAGGACACTCCTTATGAAGGTGGTCCCCCTTGCAAATATTACAAGGGAACTTGGGTTTTCTGGGCGTTCTCTTAGAATGAGCACCATCAAGGGGAGATGATTGCTTCCTTTTGTCTTTCTTATCCTTCCTCTTCTTACCCTTCCCTTTCTTATTCTTCTTATCCACCTGACTACTAACCATAGAGCATTGGTCAAGTGAAGAAGAAGAAAGGGATGAAGCCACAACTGACGAAGAAGGAGAAGGATTAGGTTGAGGTCGATCCTCTCTTGGAGGAGAGGTGACATTTGAGACATTAGGTGTAACAGGAATTACCAGATTAAACAACTAGATCGATAATCCTATAGTTAACCCAGGAAGATTTAGAGTGGCAATAAAGGGAGGACCAATACCTTCACTTGGAGGGAATACAAAAGGTACACCTTGGAAAGGGACCTCTTGAGTGGTAGTCCTAGATGGGGATGTCATCTCTAAACTCTCTAAAACCCCCCTAACTACCAAGCACAAGAAATCATTGAGTCAAACTAAAAGAAACAAGAAAACATGTGAAAGGAGTGGATAAGAGTCAAGAATCTCATAGGACAGGCCAAAAGGATAACTCAGATGGTTTTAGGATTCCTAAAAGGGTCTCCCAATATACGTTATGTATGTGGGAGCTCAAATCCGTAGTGGCACTGTCTAATGCACAACCATTTGATAGGAGCCTTCTGATATACTACCGAGTATGTGAAGTACCTTTCGATACACCTCAAGGGTACGTGAAAGGCCATTCAATATACCAGACGTATGTGGAAGAACTGCAAGCCCTCGGGATACAGTGCTGGTAAATAACGATAGTTGCCATGCTTATCGATGCTGAAACATGTCGCTAACCTAACACTCAAATTGCTAAAAGTTTTAACCTAGTACAATCGTTAATTTTATCTTGTGCAGTTAGGTGGAACCATGGAGTGAAAACTTGAAATTAAAGAAGATGCACAGTGATCTATATGATAATGCAATTTTTTCTCTTCAATGAATTTCTACCTAAGAGAGGGAGAGAGATTTACTTTTCTTCCCAAAAATGCACACCCAAATGCAAATGTAATTCTATCTTTTCAAACGAAAAATTAAAATATAAATGCACCCCAAACAATCTCTAAAGAAATTAAAAAAGAGATCTAGAGAACATCTAACATAAATAAACCAAAAATGTTTCCTATCTTTTCATGCTTGAAAAAGATGCATAAAAACTTGATGGAAAGATGATTTCACTAACGTTTCCAAACAAATCTAACTCTAATACACGCAATGTTGAAAACATATATTCTTCTTAATGAAAGTAAGATCCAAAACTTCAAACAATCAATCACAAAACAAGAAGAAAATCATTCAACATGCTTGCGAATAAAGCAAAGGAGAGAGAAAACTAAAAACTTCTCTTTGGAACAGACAAGGAAACAAAGAACCAATCTCTCATACCAAGCACTAGAAAAATCAGTATGCAAAAGGAAACAAAAATCACCCCAAGCAGAGAAAACTCAAAACAACATGGATCACTCACGCATTCCAAGTCCAAAACAAACCAAGACATACCCATGAAAATGAAATGTATATTTTCTAATTCTAATGAATAATATCTACAGAAAATAGCAAGAGGTTTGTTACAGCTGATTTTACCACACATGGTTAATCACACTTTTATGGCCTTCCTTGTTCCTCTGCAGACTCTTTGGACCCCATGGACTATTTTTGTACCTTTGATGTTTCCAATATCATCCCTAAAAACATTCATTATTGGTTGTACGTGACTTTTAATCCATTTCTCGCATATATACGCGGATATTACCCTTAAACCCACGTACATCGGGATGTGTGCAAAAGGCCAAATATTTTTGGAGTTTTCCTTGATGTGGATCCGAGACACTTATCTCTTGGCCTTCCATATGCCACGAGATCGCTTGGATTTGACCTTCTATTACCCAATTGAGGCACTATATAAGGAACCCTTTGGATACATTGAAGAAGAGGAATTGAAGAGCAAGAAAACTATAGTCCATTGTTGTCGTATCTTGCTTGTACTTGAGTCTGCATCCCTTTGTCCCTTGGAGCACTTTGTGTTCTTCCCAAGCTTGCCTTTTCTTGTGAGATTTCTATCAAGAGATGGAGGATTGATGTGGTGGAGGCCCCTGTGGAGGACTCAGTTTCTCCAGTTCGTAGACGTGCCGACAAAGGTTGTCACTTATGTAATCTCTGATTTATTTAATAGAAATATCTTTTCCTATCCAATGATGTGCATTTAAATGATATTGAATCCATGGATGTGTTTAATTTTTTTTGTATCATTGATTATATATGCTAGAGTAAGCCTAACACTATATCATATAACATGCTTGCCTTGTTTACTGTTGTTGAGAGTAAATTTCTAAAGCAAGCGGGATTGGAAAAAGTTCAACGGGGATCTACTACAACCGTCCAAGATAAGGTATGTTTCGAGATCATTTAGTGTTAGATGTTGTATTTCTCTTACATATTGGGAAGGGATTGATTTCTGCGGTTTCTTTGTCTGTTGTGGTACACCCCGAGCCATAGGAAGTTTTCTCCGTGACAGAATTGGCGACCATATTGGGGACGTTCCTTGTTTTTATTTGGGGTTGGGGGCACAATATGCTTGATATTATTGACTTGCTCTCTGTTTCTCCTTGTTTCTGTGTCACATTTTATAGTATGTTCATCCATTGACCCTCCCCTTTATTGGTTTGACCCTTGGCCTACTTTTTACCACTGTCTTCTCTGCATACGCAGGTTTTTGGCCAAAATTTGCGTACATACGTGGATTTTTGGCCAAAAGTTGCGTATACATGCAAGTTTTTGGCCAAAATCCACGTATACATGTAGCTTTTTGGCCAAAAGTCGCGTACATACGCAACTTTTCTTTAAACAGTCGCGTACATCCTCCCTTTTGGTTGAGTTTGATGTTGTGGGAAGTTGTTGGGTGGGTTGTGAGTGTGGTTGGGTCTTCCTAGGTTTTGATGTTGTCTGTTGGATGCTTATTTTGTGACCAAAGACCTATTTTTCATTCATTTTTATTTGAAATTAGTTTTAGTCATTTATCTTTTTTGTTTTTCCATTAGTGCATTACCCTCTTTGTCTCGGTGTCTTGCCGGGTTTGTGTTTTATACTTGCTGCAGAGACTATGAATTTTAAATGACTTTTATTGCATTTTCACTCTTTTTTATTGAAAAATAAAAAGTAGTTGCATTCTTCTTGCATCTTAGATATGGATTTGAGGAGGTACTTGCATTGGATTTCTTGGATGAGAGTTGTGTTTAGGCTTTCATATAGGAAGGATTGCATTGGCATTTGAAGGAAAATTTTTGCACTTCACGTAGTAGCATACCCTATTTTTTTCATTCTACACATTGCATTTGCATTTCTTGTTAGGTGTGCATTTTACTTCTTGTTGCGTCATAAATTTATTAGTTGCACATCCATTTACCCTTTGAATAATTACAGCCAATTAAAATCAACGCATAAGAAAATAAATTACACTCTTTTCTTTTCTAGGGTGCATCAACAAGAATAGGTTTTAGGGTCTTGGAATAGTTCATTGTGAGTCAATTCTCCAACACCACTAAACAAAACGATAAGGTGTCTGTCCAGGTGAGATAGTGAAACCCTTGATATATTTAGTGTTTCTCAGGACGCTCCTCTTACACGGGAGTTAAGCACAAGGTAGTGCACGCGATTGTGTTTGGGATGACCCCTGGTCACTTTATGTGAGCACCGGAGATATTTCTAGGATTGTATTCGTATCTGGGGGCTCTTTTGAGTTTTGGGCTTTGCTACCCTGCCCATATGGTCGATCCTGCCTGCGAATTTCCGCTTGAGCATTGGTTATATTGGGGTGACCTTATTTTCTTTACGTAGGTATCACAGGGGGTACTTGCAGAGGTTATTCTGTAGGTGTCCCGACCGGGTAGAGGTTAGACAACACAATTGCTTTATGCGTTGAAGCTGAGGGCCACTATAATTGGTTACATACCTCCGCTTGTAGTGTATGGGAGTTTCGAGCCTCTCCTAGGCGAGACATACCTTCTGCATTCGGGAGCTCACATATCCTCCCCTTGGTTTGCTTGTATTTTGGTTGTATATTTTCTTCGGAGTGTGCTCTTTGTGCACTAGTTTGCCCTTGGGATCACGACTACTTGAGTATATTTATGCTCTCTTTAGTTCAGGTCCTTTTATTTTCAGCATGCCTAGTATCCTAGCACCCGTCCTTGGTCCTAGTATGGACCCTTGTGTCGGAATTGGGGGCATCACAGCCCCTTACTGTGCTCATAGATTTGGGCATGGTCACATTCCTCCCTCTACTCCATTTGTGGAGCATGTTGACTCACTTCTCTTGGTCTTTACACCGCTGGTCACCCTCATGGGGGTGGTAGTGGATGTGTGAATGTTGGGTCTACACCTTACTTTCATTTTTATGTCCCATCATTCACCGCATTGTTTCCTTTGGGTGCATTTGTCATGATCATTCCTCCCTATATCCTATAGTTTGGATTCTTTATTGACTATTTTGGGTTGTTTGTGACTAATATGGTTGTCATGTAGGGTCCAGTTTTTGTACACTCTCTTCGAGGTTTTGACCCGTCCGTTCCTATCACAGGTATTATGTATAAACTGGCATATAGGTTAGGTTTCACATCGGTTTGTATTTTGTATAACCTTATGACCGTTTCATTTTAACTTTAGGTACGAACCCATTCCATCTTGTCACGGAACCTTCTTGCTACTTTTAGAAGTGACATGTTGTGAATGGTAGAGCTTTACCATAAATGGGTACCCTATTTAGATCTTGTGTTGCATTTGGTACCCATGCCAACATTTCTCCTTTAGGGTGTGGGAGTCCTTTGTATATTACCGCCATGACTTTGAGAATGAGCTTCATACTCCTCTTGACCTTTATGCTGGCCTTTTCCCCGGGACTCCCTTGTATATGTCAAGTTGTAATTGCATTATCATGCATTTTGGTTTCCTTATTGAGCCTTATGCCGACTTCCCTGACTTTTGTTATCATCCATATAGCTTGAGCTTGTCTCATGTCTACCCAAGCAGAGCCTTTTTATATATCTTTTGCAGCTTGATTTCCCATTTTTTACCAGGAGGGGAATTTCTCCCGAGTGTCGTTATCCTGCACATGTTCCCTTGCATGGAGCATAGGTACGTTTCGTTGCTTGGAACTAGTTTGTTTGCCCCTTGACACTCGTCTCCTCCTAGATTTTAACTATAAATCACTTTTATTCTTTTTCAAGCTTTTCAAAATATCTGAAAAAAGTCCAAAAAAATAAAAAAACCAAAAAGCCAAATAGGAAAAGATGTTAACTTTGGAAATAGTCGAGTTGTGTCGCCTTTGAACAGAGCATTGTATATCGCATCTATTGGTTGGGTTAGTAGTTTGACTTTAGGAGTTGTACTCGTATCTTTGAGTTTATCTCCACCGATTGGTTAAGCTTCCAGTCCCTATGGAGCTTCTGTGGATGCCTCATGTGTCCCAGAGATGTCCCATTTTTTTATATCGAGTCTATGTTGCCTACATTCAGTCACCATTCACCTTTATGCTCTTGTTCAAAGGAAGTTGAAGCTCGAGTCGACCATTCCTCAATTGTCTTGAATTTGCATGTCGGCCATTCCCGGTACTATTACTGGTTTATGCACATCTTGTTCGAGTCCTTCCACATTATACAGCGTTGCTGAGTACCTCGTGTTGGTTAATGGGGGATGCCTTAATTCCCTCCTTCCAGCGGATTCCATCCCATCGACTTTAGATCATTTATTCTGGGATAGGAGTCTATAGTCATTTGAGTGCCTTGAGACTTACAGTCATCAGAGGTAGGTTCTCTTGCCATCGACAGTTTTGGGAATACATCAATGTCCCCTGATAGATGTATTCTTCCAAGTGTTCGACCTCAACACATTCATTCACACTTGTTAGATTTCACTCTAGTACCTTGATTCCCATTTTCATTATCGGTGGGTGATCTCGCGTCTGTTAACGGTATACATCAATGACCGGTAATCAGACGATGGAATACTATGTTCGACCTCGACACCTCTATTCACATAGTAGGACATGTACTCATAGAGGTTTGTGTAGAATACTTTCCATATTGGTGGCATTTTATATATGCTACCTCCTTGATCATGCCAGTGTTCATGAGATTTCAGCTCTCGTGACTTGATTCCAGTGTATGTCAGATATCTTCAGCCATTATGGAGATCTTGATCCATGGTATATCTTCAGCTTTCATGGAGATCTTGGTCCTTTGTATATCTTCATCATGGAGATTCTAATCCATTATATATTGTACGTGGTGATGACCACACATGTCACAGTTTGTATATCATGCCTATTCATGGCCATTGTACTCTTATGTATCTAGGATTGCTATATGTATTTGCAGACATGTGCAGAGTTTGATTATTGTATTATACTATTGGATGGATAGTTCTTCCACCTGGTTCTTCATCACTCCACTTCTGGGATGGATTTATAATGTATTTCGGCCATCGTGTTACCCCTCTGACCTCACACATTAGGGGGCATCTGTTACAGTTGATTTTACCACACATGGTTAATCACAATTTTATGGCCTTCCTTGTCCCTCTGTAGACTCTTTAGACCCCATGGACTATTTTTTTACCTTTTATGTTTCCAAGATCATCCCTAAAAACATTCATTATTGGTTGTACGCGACTTTTAATCCCTTTCTGGCATATATACGCGGATATTACCCTTAAACCCGTGTACATCGGGATGTGTGCAAAAGGCTAAATAATTTTGGATTTTTCCTTGATGTGGATCTGAGACACTTATCTCTTGGCCTTCCATATGCCTTGAGATCACTCAGATTTGACCTTCCATTACCCCATTGAAGCACTATATAAGGAACCCTTTGGATACATTGAAGAAGAGGAATTGAAGAGCAAGAAAACTATAGTCCATTGTTGTCGTAGCTTGCTTGTACTTGAGTATGCATCCCTTTGTCCCTTGGAGGACTTTATGTTCTTCCCAATATTTCCTTTGCTTGTGAGCTTGAAATCGAGAGATGGAGAATTGAGGTGGCGGAGGCCCAGGTGGAGGAATCAGTTTCTTCGGTTCGCAGACATGCCGATAGAGGTTGTGACTTATGTAATCTCTGATTTATTTAATAGAAATATATTTTCTTGTCCAATGATGTGCATTTAAATGAATATTGAATCCATGTATGTGTTTAATTGTTTGTGTATCATTGATTATATATGCTAGAGTAAGCCTAACACTATATCATATAGCATGCTTGCCTTGTTTACTGTTGTTGAGAGTAAATTGCTAAAGCAAGCGAGATTGGAAAAAGCTCAACGGGGATCTACTACAACCGTCAGGAATAAGGTATGTTTTGAGATCCTTTAGTGTTAGATGTTGTATTTATCTTGCATATTGGGAAGGGATTGATTTCTGTGGTTTCTCTTTCTGTTTTGGTACACCCCAAGCCATAGGAAGTTTTCTCCGTAACAAGGTTTCAAACAAAGAAAAGAATGCAAAATCCAATGCAAGAAACTTAAACTCTTCTTTGAATGCAGAAATAATACAACAACCAAAGTGACTACATAATATACAATTCATGGCCGCGAGGGAGATTTTTTTTTGAAAAATACACTTCATTTTCATCAAAAAGTAAGCAAAAAACACACAAAAATCAAAATACAAAAGCCACAGTTTTTGAAATCAAACAGGGACTAAAAATCCTACCTGGCACCGCTTCCAGAAGGTCACTGACAGAGCAGTTCTACATGAGCACTGCTTCCTGATTGCTGATCATAGATGGTGGCACCACTTATTGTCCATTGTGCATACGCGGTTCCCTATAGATGTCCAAAACATAGAAAGATGTGAAAAATAAAAGTCAAATCACTGCGTAACTAACATTTAAATAAGAAATTAACAGTATTTAAGAGCAACGAAGGTCAAGATGGCCCAGATCTGAAGATATCTGATGATATCAAACCAAAACCTAAATAGGTCATATGGTAGATTTGACTGAAATGATAAAAAGCTGGAGCTTGGATTCGGACAAGTGTTTGAAGACTAAGGAAGTTCAAATCTGCTGAAGCTCTTCCCTAGTGGAGTCGCCAGATTTGTTTTTAGGAATTCCACACCTTCTGCGGACATAAGCTATTCCTATGGTCGAAATGGTTCAGATCCATAACAAATAGTTCACAACAAGGTTGGAAGACTTCCCCTAGAAACTAAATACACTTGGATACAATCTTTGATGGGATGATGTGGCCCTTCACCTATGGTGAAAGATGACTAAGGAATCTGATAATAAACATGCAAGAGTACACATAACAAGTAGATGGGAAACCAACCAACTTTGCATTGATAAATAATGAAAGAGTTTTCAACCTGTGCCTTAGTGTTGATGCACTCCTCCACAAAACCGATGTCTTATCCCCAATAGCTCCAACTTGCTCCTCTATGCTCACTCCTAATGGATCATGCCAGAATGTCAAAATGGCAGCATGAATTTTCTCCCCCCTCAACCATGGGGTTTGAGCCTATTTTTATAGGGCTCAAATGGATAGGGATGGTTGAGATTTTGGTGGGTGAGGAGGACATGAGATCCCAAAGCATGGACCTCGAGCTCAACTGACCTAGGTGAATAGGGATAAGGCATGCCACGAAGCTTTTGATCTAGAAGCTTCGTGAAGCCTCTCTTTTTCACTTTTTACGAAGGGCACCACTCCTGCTCCTTGATGACAGAGCGGTGCTAGGGCATAAATTCTCTTCAAACAAAGAGAAAATGAGGTGCCACTGCCTATCTTTAACACAACTCAAGCAATGCTGAAGAAGGTACCGCTCCTAATCTTAAAGGTAGAAGCGGTGCTATGTTTTTATGTGCAAATTTGACATTTGGATCAAGGGTTTCACTTCAAGATTTGGGAATGAGGGAAAACATGGATGTTTAGGATCTTATCACATGTTGATGACAATATTTGTGTGTAACAGTTGTGAGGGAGATAACAGATGCAAAAATATATGTGAGACTTGCATCAAAGTGTAGATCGACGGTCATGGAGAAGGACGCAAAGATCTAACGGCTGTGAAGAATTGCAAAGGAAAAGTTGCGGAAGGAAATTTGTGGGGGAGCAACTTTGGAAAGTTGGAATCCTGCATCCCGCATCCTGCAACATGCTTGCGAAAAAGCTATTGCGGAAAGAAAGTTGCAGGGGGGGGGGGGATTCAGAAATTTTGTCGGCATCCCGCATCTTGCAACCTGCTTGCGAAAAACCCTGTTGCAGGAGAAGAATTGCGGGGATGCAATTTTAGCACAGAATTTGGCCGAGGCTAAATTTGGTAGTCCTGCTAAGTGTAGAAGCCACTAGATCCTGGAAGTGCTGGTTGGGTTGGTCGTGATTGATCCGACCCTGCACCAATTTTGGTATCAGAGCAGGGCAGTAATAGTCTTTATTTCTGAATATTATGGATTGTTAGTCATTGATATTGGAATTTTGTTTTCTTGAATGAAAAGCAAGATTGAGCTTACTCTTGTACTACTAAGAGATTTAGAAAAAAAATATTACTGACAACAATATTGTGTCCAGAAGTGATTTGTTGTGCCAGGAGATGGAGGTTAGAGTTGGAAGAGGTTGGGGTAAGCGAGGAAGACTTGATCAATGTAGACATGAGAGAGGAGATAAGAAATCTGAGAGTGAGGCTAGAAGCCTTAGATACTCGTAGACATCATGAGGACACTGGAGACACAAGCAATGAAGAGGTACCTAAAGAGGAGGGGGAGACAACTGTTGCAACTCCTGAGGTAAAAATATTGAAATCAATCTTTGGTGCAAGTTCTAGCTCAAGAGAAGATGTTCCATTCTATAGTGGAATATTGAATCCAAAAGAACTGATTGACTGGATCAATGCTATGAACAAGAACTTCGATTTTGCTAAAGTGAAGGAGGACAAGTAAGTCAAATTTGTTGTCACAAGGTTAAGAGGGCATGCATCCTTGTGGTGGGATGGTGTGCAAGAGGAGAGAATCTTGAAGAACAAAGCAAGGATTAATAGTTGGAGTAGAATGAAAGCTAAGTTGAGAGGTAAATTTCTTCCTCAAGATTATAAGTTGGTTTTTTTTAGGCGAATAAAAAATATTAAATAGAAATCAATGACAGTTAGGGAGTTTACTGAGGAATTTTATAAGGTGAATATTAGATCAGGTCATATAGAGGATACACCTGAGAAAGTTGTTAGGTATGTAAACAGTCTAAGGTTTGATATACAATATGAACTAACTTTATTGTCTTTAATATATGTTGAAGAAGCATATCAAATTGCTTTGAAGGACGAGGAGAAGTCGATGAGGAAGCAGAGTTAGAAACCAAAAGTAAGAGGCTCTAGAGGAAAGGAACATCAGTAGAAGGGTGAAGCTAGTAGTTCAAACTAGTAAGTACATCCTGACAGAAACAGTGAGAAAAGAGGTGGAAGGAATTCTTCATGAGGAAGAGGCAGAGGAAGAGGTGGGCTAGTGAGGTGTTACACATGTGGAAATCTAGGTCACATGTCATGGGGCTGTCCAGAAAATGTTACCAGACAGAGAGGAGCACAAGTAGTGCAAGCTGAACCTGAAACTCCAAAGGAATTATAGGTGGCTGAGAATTACCCTAAATAAGGTGAAGCCTTGTTGATGAGGAAAGTAATTGATGAATCAGTCCAAAGGAGGAGCCTGTTTAAGACAGTTTGTAAGGTTGAAGGTAGGTGCTGTAAATTAATCGTTGATGGTGGTAGTACTGATAATTTGGTGTCTACATAGATGGTGGACACAATAAAGTTGAGGAATACAATACATCCAAAACCCTACAGGATTGCATGGCTGTAGAAAGGTCATCAAGTTCTTGTGAGGGAACAATGTCTAGATGAGGTAAGATGTGACATTATTGAGATGGATGCTTGTCATGTTTTATTAGGTATACCTTGGTAGTTTGATAGGGAAGCAGTGCATGATGGCAAGAGGAATGTATATTCCTTTGAAATGAATGGGAAGAATCATAGTATTCATCCATTCAAGGATAAGCAAGAAGGGGCTAATAATCAGTTGCTGATGATGATTGATAAGAGAATGGTGAGTGATTGGAAAGCTAAAGCAAGTGATAATGATTTCGAATTGACTAACATGGTGTGCAGTGGTTGGCTGAAGGACAAAAAAGATCAACAAGAACTGTCCAATGCAAGTATGACATTGATGGAGGAAGAATAGTATGAGGTTATTAACAATAATGGGGAGTGTATTGTTACTGAAGTTACCAAGGATAGTGATGTGACAGTAACAAGCAGAAGGGAAGAAGGCCAACACTACTACATTTCGATCCAAAATCCGACGGTTACTTCCGACGGCGCGTGGATTTTTTCTTTTAAACCTACCAAAAATCACAAAGTTAAATTTTTTTTTTAAAATTATGGTCATAAGCGTCTCTTAAGCGATGGCTAGTCTCATACCCGTCGGTTAAGTGACGGATATTCTCATAACCGTCGGTTAAGCGACGGCACGGTTGTTGAATTGAGAAAATTAAACAAATAAATCTAGACTAAAGTTTGCAATCCACAATAATATTGTGTCGGTTAAGTGATGGATGTATCGGTTCACTTATTAAAATGTAATCCTGTAATCCTTTAAACTCACATTCTCATTTGTCTGTCGGGCTGAGATAGGGAAATATCCCCCATCGGATAGTAAGCTCTACTGTTGCTTTCATAATTGCAGAGTCTTGAAAATTAATGCTTTCATGTCCATGGAATTGGCGTGGAAGAACGAAGCCAATGCGTAGGAGAGACGTAGATCTCGAGCCACATTGGTCTGGCCTGAAGAAGATAACTCAGATAACGGACTTAGGGCTTGTTCTGATGTGTCTTGGTGATTGCTCTCTTGAACATGGAGTTGGTCGAGTGTCGAGGGTTACCTTGAACCCTAAGTTGGTGTGACCTTTGTGTTAATACTGCGTGGAGAATCCCTTGAGTTGCCTCTGCGTGGAGAATCCCTTGACTTTATTTACAGAGATACCCTTCCAGATTTAGAGGAACATGCAGATTTAGGAGAGATTTCTGATCCATCCCCTTGCTTTAGGAGAGTTGGGGTTGTGGGTTTTGCTATTCAAGGCCTCAGATTGCACTATATTCACATCCCTGAATCAAACTTGGGTCAACAATTTGGGGAACTGCTTGAAGATGTTGAAAATGCGGATGTCACATTTGATGTATCA
>LPNX010869237.1:49936-60760 GCA_001517045.1 Pseudotsuga menziesii | reverse complement strand
ATAATATCAAAATACATTAAATATCAGTTTAAAATATACTTTTGATTAATCTGAAAGTTCATAATTTCCATATGATGTAAATTTTCAATAGTAGATGATACTTCGAACTACAAAATGTCAGAGATTCTGAACAGGTGACAGTTCTATTGGTTGTCTATTGTGAAATCAAATCCGAAAAACAAGTAAAATGAGTGCTTGATGTTTTTCAGTGTCTTTCAGAGACAGACAACTAAGTCTCACTCGTGATTCACCATATCAATCTGCCTCACATTTGACATGCAAATTGAAATTAAAAATATGAATTTAGACAAAATTAGACTGGTAAGAGCTGTCTCAACTTGGCTTTCTCAAAACCATAGAGTCAAACTTAAGACTCAACTCGGACACATAAGTGTCCGCTTATTGACACAACTGAGATGATTGGGGTGTCTAACGTGGTGTGAATGTGGTACAGGGCATAATAGGCAATACAAATTAGCAAAGATAAGTCACTCGAAGAAGGTATGATTGCATCTTTTGGACCCCATGGGAGGTTTGAAGTCTAAATCTTGCTTTATAAGAAACTGCCATCGAAGTTAAATGGATGGATGAGATTTGTGACAAAGAGAAAAAAATGTAGCTATTTGATCTAAATGGTGCCTATAATTGGAGTATGTTTAGGATTGTGACATCAACGGGGAATGATGTCTGTGCAGATCAAGCAGAAATTGACAAAAAGTTGGTATACAGATTCTGTAGATTTACCTCCACAATTTGCCTAAATGGACATATCATTTGAATAGTGAGAAATAAATCCTACCCTAAACAGACTCTATCCTATGCAATCAATATTTAATTAATTCAACTAACCCATTATCTTCATTTTCTATTTCAGACTCTTACAATTAAAGGAAACCAACATCACAAATACTGTGATATGGTAGTCGATATCCGCATTGCATTTCAATACACAGGAATCATCAGATGAGAAAACTAACAAACAATGTGTATAGAGTTAACCACATGATACCCAAGCTGTTTAGACTGATAATATAAACAACTCTCATCCCTACATGCAGCTTTGAAACCAAGGTATTCAGAATTGGAAAAATGCAGTATCATTTTCAGGATAAGCAGGAATGATCTAACGCCTAAGAGATGTAAGTATATCCGATCTCCAGATCTGCCCAATGAATATTGCAATAGTAGCCACACTGATGTACACTGCACTGAAAAGACAAAATACTAGGCACACAAGTAGAGTTACAGCAAGCAGGTTGGATCCAGTAGTTAAATCAAAGTGCTTTCAGTGCTCAGACCCTGGACATGTTACCCTGTTACTGTAACCTACAAAATTGATCAATGTATTTGGCTAGACCTAGACGTGATAAAAGTCCCAAGAACTTTGAAAGCGTATGGATACAAAGTGTCTTCACAGGTAAGGTCTAGTGCAAGTATACCCCTCAGTTAAATACAAGTACTGAGTGGATTTGACAAAAGAGACACCTATACTGCTAGATCTTGGCATTCAAACCCAAGAGAGGAACAAGCCACTTAGTTAACAAAGGGCCACTTACCAGAAAAGGAAACACAAAAATGAAAAAAGTAGTAGTACTCACATGGCGGCAATAGTTGCAAGCCATTGCAGCAATCTTGTGAGGAGGCCTGCTCCTATGGTGGTTTATAAAATTTCAAATATGGTTGTTTTTCATCCCCTGCAGCAAATCCCTTGATGTTCCTATAATTGAAAAGTTATTTTTTCAGCATGTTTGGACAAATTGTAATTTGCATTATACCATTGTCTCATATCAAGATTCTAGATTCTTGAGTTATTTTTGGAAATATTTTTGGAAGATGCTTGGTTGTCAGTGACAATTCTTTACTTCTTTCCTTAGACTAATGGATAGATTGAGATATTGAATAAAACCTTAGTCCATGCTCTTTGCATTTATCATTGAAAGAATAAGCAGGGGTACACATCATTCAACACACTGTAAAACATAGCCACTCATGCATCTATGGAGAATTCTTATTTTGAGGTATATTAGACATAATGTTTTTTCCCCATCCCACGTGGCTGAAAATGATGCCATTGCTGAAGTCCAGCCACGAGGCCAAGAGAGTGCTCTAATACCGTTTTTATGAGCCCAATTGTTATGAACCCAAGGACTGCACTAGCATATGAATTAATATTTTTGTAAGAAGCCAGGCCCTACTCAATCAAATCGATCAACAGTAAACTAATTTATCTGTCACAACAAACTGATCTCTAGGATGGATAAAATCTACTTGAAATGAAGCATGTAAGAAAATAAGGAGAATGTACATTCGTCCTTGTTGATTTAAGAATTACCTCCAGAATTTTGTGAATTACAGTATTACTTCAATTCTAGAACAAATACATAACAAGATTAAAAAATGGATAAATTCTTTGAAAAGTATTCAATAAAACTGTTACAATCTATTTTATTGTCCAAGGTAAACCTCACCTGGAAACCCAAGCGACACTTCCCCACATTCATGGATGTCATTCTTGGTAAACCTATCGGTATAGACTAGTGTGTGCCTCACTAGATTTAAACAGAGCACCCACTAGCACAGAACAAGACCAATGCCCAGCAACATTGGTGGCAATCAGTTGAGCTAATCCACCTTAGGTTCAATAGCTGGGTTCAATTTTCTCTTCTCATCCACCTTAGGGAAAGCCTCTTGCTTTAACATTTTCCATTTTACCAAAGCAAAAATTAGGTCGAGCACAAAAAGGGTGCTTCCTATTGTGATCCCAATAATCACCCCAGTCCTTAATAGATGAGGCTGTTGTTTTGGACTAAGATTGCAATTATGGCCTATCAAATTTCCACACACACCCTTGTTTTTAACAAATGAAGAAGCCGTAAAATTACTACATCCACCACCCTTAGGAATAGCTCCTTCCAGCAGATTATCTGACATATTGAAGAAGTTAAGATCCATAAGGTCACACAATTCATTAGGGACTACTCCTATCAGATAATTATCAGAAATGTACAAGTATATAAGGTGTGAAAGACTACCAATATCTAGAGCAATGACACCTGTAAATTCATTTCTATGAAGATCCAAGTAGGTTAGACAAGAGAGATTGGCAAGGGATCTTGGAATTTCTCCACTAAATGAATTTAAACTCAAATTCAGTGTCTCGATCTAATGCCAGACTGTGCTCTTTGAAAGCAAGCCAGCAATGCCACCAGATAACCTATTTTGTTGAACATATAGACCAACGATGTTGACCAAGTTTGCAAGAGATCTAGGCAGTTCACATGAGAGCTCATTATTGCTCACATCAAGGTGAGAAATCCCATTTAACTTTCCAATTGTAACAGGAATCTTCCCATGTAATATGTTACCCGTAAGATTCATCTTCACCAAACCACTGAGGTCTCCAAGCTCTGGCGGAATAGTGCCATTCAG
This sequence comes from Pseudotsuga menziesii, assembly GCA_001517045.1. Taxonomy (NCBI): domain Eukaryota; kingdom Viridiplantae; phylum Streptophyta; class Pinopsida; order Pinales; family Pinaceae; genus Pseudotsuga; species Pseudotsuga menziesii. The sequence goes on along the minus strand of LPNX010869237.1, from coordinate 57,331 downwards.
TTTATTATATGCCACTGCCAGACCTTGAAGCTTTTTACTTGTTGCAATCTCCCTAGGAATTTCACCGACCCCATTATTGTATGATAAATCTAGAGTTGTTAAATTTGTAAGATGGGCCAGTGACTTGGGCACCACTCCTGATTTGAGTAATTTATATAAAATGAGACCTCACAATAGATTTTTTTTATATTCAAAGGATAAAAATCCTCATAACTCGCACATCATTCTAGCAGCAGAAATATTTCCATGTTTCATCCTCCTACTGTGCATAAATGGAATTATGCTTTATCATAATCCCCTCTGCAATGAAATATATGGAAGAAAGCCTGATGAATAAGGGAAAGACAAAAGAAAGATGCTTCAAGAAGATGATTCAAATTGTATACTCCCATTTAAACAATGGCTGCATACTAAGTCGATAATATTTGTAAATTACTAATTTTAAATGACCACAAAATAGAATGTCCTAGGTGGGAACCATGACATGGTATTCCTCTTGCTTGCTAAATAAATAGACAACCACCATAATTGCAGGAACAACCAACACAGCACACAAGGAGACTCCCAGAATGGATTCCATAAAGCACAATGCTCTTCTCCAACATTTACAAAATGTTTTTGTCTCTTGCCATTTGCAAGAATCAGTTGAACCTTCAAACGAATTGAAATTAGCTGGTAAGCAATTTTCTTTCTTTAAAAAAAAAAAAAAAACGGTTATGTTATTATAAATGGACCAGCAATTGGTTTGCTGGAAAAATTCAATACAACTTTCTTCTAATTAGCCTCATTTTCCAGTCAAATTAGGGAGGTATTTCAAAGCTTATTCTTGAGTTAACCACAAGGTCATTTTGCCCGATCAGTATCGACTTATTGGCTGCTTTGTCCACCAGAACATTCAGCTCCCTTAGAATATGGTAGAATGTGACTTTCCTGAACAATCTGGTCTTGGTTCTAATCCTATTTATTAGTCTTGCGGTTCCTTCATTCTTGCCTCTTCCACCTCCATTCATTGCTTGAATAACTAATCTGGAATCACCAAACACCATAACCTCTTCCAAACCTTCCTTCTGTAATTATTTGATCCCTTGCCAGAGTCCATAAGCCTCGGCCATATTGTTGGTGTTATGGCCAATATTCCAGTAGTATTCCATCATGATTTTCCTGCCTGGCTCGATAATGATTCCCCCTCCTCCTGCTTTCCCCGGGTTCCCTTTGGAAGCCCCGTCAAAAAAAAGTTTAAAAATCTTCCTTTCTCTTAGCCAGTTCTCGAACTGGGAGCCGTCCATTCTGATTTCCCATTTTTCCAGCGTACTTGCTGCTATAGCACTAACCACCTTGATGTTTAGCCTCTACATCCATATTTCCTCATTAGCATTCAGAGACCCTTTGTTGCTAGGTATCTTTGAGTTGCTGACTATTTCCCCCAGCATGGCTTTTACTTTGGCAGCTATCTTCCATGCTGGCTGAGTTTTGTTTTGAAAGATTCGATGATTTCTTTCATTCCATATATACCAACAGGTTAGTTTGGGAATCTTCATCCAGCATGCTTGCACCCCATTTTATTTGATAGCTCTCCGTTGTAATGGTTGTCCTAGTATAAGAAGCAATCCTGGATACTGTTCGGGACATGGTTGTCCTCCCCCCAGCCATTCAGCACTTCATTCCAGACAGCAGCAGCAAAGGAGCATTTAAAAAATAGATGACTGATATTTTCTGAGTCTACAGCACATAGTGGACACCGGAAGGGACCAGAAAACCCCCTCTTCTCCATATTCTCGCCAGTGAGGATTTTCTTATGGATCAGTGTCCAAGAAAACAGATCAATCTTCGGTAGGGTGCTGTGTTTCCACAAATTATTCCAAATTTTTGGATTGGCAGGCACGTTGTAATTAGCAGTAAAACGCTGGTACCCTTTAGCAGTTGTATACTTGCCGAACTACCTTCCCCAGCAATGTTTATCCTTTCTGATTTTATTGATTGGAGCGAGGCCTGCCAGATGATGGAGCAACAACGTGCTTTCAGTTTTTAACTCTGCTGGGCACTCCGAAAATGCCTAGCATGACCAATTGTAAGGTTCTTCGTCCTCCCATTCAGCAATGTCCCAAATCGTGGTCAAACTGTTGGCTGTCATCCAATCTTGTAGATGTGGGAGATGAGGTGGAGGTCGGCCCAGGATCGCATCTTGCCAGATGCTGATCGACTTCCCATTTCCTGGAATGAAGGATAGCGCAGTTTTGAAGTATGGCAGAGTTTTTTTGCAGACATTGTAAATGACAGAGCCATTTTTTACCACGTGGTCTCCATCCAGGCACCTGAGTGTTGGCCCTGGGAAGTATTTCTTCTTCAGCACCCTGCTGCTCCAGGAGGAATTGGGCTCTAGAAAGTTCCATAGCAGCTTGGCTCCCATGGCCAAGTTTTGGCTTTTTAAGTCTCTGATTTGAAGGCCTCCCTCAGACCAAGGCAGTTTTATGGTTTTCCAGCTGACCAAGGCGAATTTTTTACTTCCCCCATTGTTCCCCCCTTACCAGAGAAAGTTTCTTATCAGGCCTTCAATTTGGCTTAAGACAGTGACCGGAGCTAGAAGAAGGGTGCACTGGTAGAGTAGAAAGCTATTCAGTACAGCCTTGATGAGCACTAGCTTGCCAGCTAAATTGAGCCAGATCGCCCCCCAATGCGTGATATTCCTTTTGATTTTCTCCACAATGGGAGTCCAGGCTGATTTCTTAGCCTTGGATTTGAAAATAGGCACTCCCAGATAGGTGAAGGAATCCCACGTAACAGCCCCATCCATGTCGAGTATCCGGGAGATATCAAGCATTTCCCTGGGGTTTAGACTCCATCCAAAGATCTGACTTTTCCCTAAATTGATTTTGATTCCGGAGGCGTTGAAGTAACGGTTCATTTCCATCTTGAAGCGGCAGGCTATGATCCAGCTGGCTCCTCCCAGTGGGATAGTATCATCTGTGAACAGAGTGTGGTTGATGTCTTTAGTGCCTCTAGCCATCCTGATGCCAGAGAGCTCCTGATCTTGTCTTGCATATTCCAGTTGGAGGCTAAGGACAGAGGCCTGGATGGCATATAGCAAGGGGGATAGCGAGCAGCCTTGCCTCAGACCTCTTGAGGCTTTAAAGAAGGGGTCAGCTCTACCGTTGATAAGCGGGGCAATCCAGGGCTGGCTGATATAGGCCTTAACCCAGGAGATGAATTCAGGAGCGAAGCCAAATATCCTCATTACCTGATAGAGAAAGGAGTGGCTGACTCTATCAAAAGCATTGGATAGGTCCAGCTTTACCGCCATTCCTTTGTCTCCATTTTTCTGACTCGAATCAATAGCCTCTTGAACTAATATTATGTTGTCCCAAATCTTCCTGCCTTTAACAAAGCCACCTTGGTTTTCTGGGATGAGCTGAGGAAGGATATTTTTTAGTCTGTTGGCCATTATCTTTGTAATGATTTTGTAGCTTATGTTACACAAGGATATAGGCCGAAATATATCAAATGTTTTCGCTCCCTTTTCTTTAGGAATGAGTCCCAAGAAGGCAGAATTAGTGCTGCCTCCTATTTTAATGCACCTTTGGGATTTCATGACCATTTTGAGCAGATCGATTTTGACAATATCCCAGCAGATTTTTATGAAGTTGACATTGAAGCCATCAGAGCCCGGAGCCCTGTCATCCTCCATATTGTCAACTGCCTGTTTTATTTCCTCCAGCGTGACCACCTGCTTTAGGGCATCGTTGTCTTTGGATTTTATGGCGTTGGGCACCAGATTAAGGAGCTGGGCGTCTTCAATTACTGGCTGGTCTGTGTACAGGTCCTCAAAATACTTGGACGCTTCAGTTTTAATTTCATCAAAATTGCTGATTACCTTGTCTTGGGATCAGATCTCACTCACCGTGTTGAAATTTCTCCTGGCAACGGCCTGTTTATGAAAAAAACTAGTATTCTTGTCTCCGTCTTTCAGCCACTTACAGCGTGCTTTAGTTCTCCACCACTCAGCTTCTTGCCTGCATGCATCGTGGAGATTTTAATGGTGTCTTATCTCTGCCTGAATGTCTGTGCTAGTTACTTCGTTTTCTTCCATACCAGCTTGATGGATTTCCAGCGCCAGGCCAGCCTGGATTTTATTATCATTGGGAGAGGGAAGTAATTTGACCCAAGATCTTAGTTTTTTATTCAGCCTTCTTAGCTTCTCCTCCCAGACATAGAAGGAGGACCCATTTACCGGGGGGGACCAAGTGTTTGCTACCAATTTTTGAAAATCAGGCTGGGTGGCCCACATTGGATTAAATCTGAAGGGGATCGGTCCTAAATTTTTATTCATTTCCATCTCGAGAATAATAGGCTTGTGATCCAATCCTCTGAATGGGAGGATTTTGGAAGTCAGATTTAGTCCCAGGAGTAGGAAGGAGTCCTGGACCAGAAATCGATCCATCCTGGTAGCGATGTGCCCGGGGCCAGTCCTCTTATTACTCCAGGTGTATTTTCCTGTGGATGGCTTGATATCCATGAGGTCCCACTCCAAGATGATATCGTCTACTGTTTCTTTTATGGGGTCTCTGACTCGAGAACCCCCCTTTTTTTCATCCTGGTTGAGTGTGACATTAAAATCCCCCCCCCAAGATTACATTTCCATGTTGGTTACTTCTTTCCTCCCGGAGGAGGTTCCAGCAGGTTTTTTTATCAGCATAGGAATTAGGAGCATAAATATTGAAAATTCTTACCAGAGTATTGGTGTCTTTTTACCTCGGCAGAGTGAGGATCCAGTTAGAGCTATACTTGATGTCAATAGCCTCAAATTTCTTGTCATCCCAAAGGGTTCCGATGCCTCCGGATGCGCCCCTTGAACTAATGGCAGCTTTTCCCTTTTTTTTTTCCAAAATTTAATACTTACTTGGAGAAATGCAGCTTCCTCCATCTTGGTCTCCTGGATCAAGAAGATGTCCGGTTGGTGAAGAGAGACTAAATCCATCATGGATTCTTCTTTGCTTTTGCTACCAAGACCTCTGCAGTTCTAGGAGAGGACATTCATTACTTACTTTTGGAGTTTGTCGGCATCCCTTTCTGGGCATGCCCTTGTTGACGGGTGTTTCTGGTGTTCTTCAGTAGCTTTTCCAAGGTTGGTTGGGATCCTTCTAGCTTATCCTTATAGGTAGCTTGATCCCTGACCTCTTTCCTGGATTTCCTGCCTTTAGTTTTAGTCCGTCTTGGAGTGATGAGCTCTATCTCCCCTTCTTCCTCTTCCTCTTCTTCTGATTCAAATTCTTCCTCAGATTTCCCCCTAGGTTCTCCTTCTTTTGGCATATCAGTACCTTCTTCTTGATCTTCCACATGCTGATCGGATGGGCCTACTTCTGATTCTTTGCTCTCTTCATTGCTAGTTTCCTCTCCGGCATCAGTGGGCTCATTTCTTACTTCATTGGGTTCATTTGTCTTGGATGTTTCTTGGGATCCGTCAGGAGGGGGATTTCTGGTTTCTTTGATACTTTCACCATTCTTAGCACCTCCACCACCTTGGTTTTTGGATTTGGATCTATTCACCCTTTGCCATCCTTCTGCCTTATCCTGGTGTGATTCAGGTTTTTTGGGGCAATTCCGGATGAAGTGCCCGTATTCCTGGCAGCCCCTACACTTGAAGGGTAGTTGTTTATAGTCGAGCTTTTGGAAGTGGGACCAATTTCCTACAGTTAGTTTTATGGCCTCTGGCAATCCTGCTTCGAGGTCCACCTCGACGCATATGCGTGCACAGGCATATTGATCCTTTGGGCTCGCCATGTCAATGTATTTTCCCAGGGCAGTCTCGATTGCCTGGAGAGATTTGGAGTTCCAGCAGTGCATGGGGAGATTAGGGAGCCTGACCCAAACTGGCACGGCTTTGGGGGTGTCAGCTTCTAGATCGAATTCCGGAGTCCACCCATTGAGATATAGGCCTTGCGGCCCCATGAAGTAGGGTCCGTTCCTGAATATTAGATCTTTATCTTCCTTGGACTCAAAATCGAACAGAAAGTAACCCCTGCAGACGGAATATGAAGCTACATTTTTGGAGATTAGGGGTCTCCAGTTCTGTTGGACCCAGCTGTCGGTAGTTTTTGGGGATGGCCAGAGTCCGGTGAATTGCCCGATCAGGTCTCGATCTGCCAAGGAGAGAGCTACATGCATAGTTTCTTCTGGAGGGAGTGCTACTTCCGACACATCTTTGATTCTCTTAACAAACTTCGGTAGATCTCTTAGCCCCGATCTCCTGTTCTGAGTCCTAATTATCCTGTCAAAGGAAACAGATTTCAGGTCAGGAGGTGGACACTCCTCCCCAGCCATCTGGCTGCTCCAATCGCCAGACACTCAGCTCATGGGATTTACAGCCACAAGTTCAGAGATCAGGCTTCTGGCAAGGGCCCAACAGCTCTCCCCAATGTCAGCAGTGCCTTCAGCCTACACCAATCAGCGATCCAGTCAATCTGCAGCCCAATCCAAAGCCCTACGACCAGCATGCACGTCCTCTGGTTCAGCGTGAGGTCGATCCTCAATTTCAGGAGCTCGCCGTCCTGTTCAGTCCATGGGCATTGTATATCAGCAATTTTCTTTCTTATCATCTATCTTATAAGCTTCTTTTTCTAACTCATTCATGCCAGTGCTCTAGTAATCTTCCTCATTATCTACCATCTCCTCAAAAATAGCGCTTGAAGCAGGTGACAAAGAATTAGTTCTATGCACACTTTCTGACCTTTCAGAACTGTTCTGCAGATCTCCCTCTTCTGAATTGCTTCTAACTGAATACCCATCAGCTACACTATAGAGACTGTCAAGCATTGTCCTTCCTTTTTATGCTGTGATCATATGTCGATTGTCTCCACCCACGGAATCATTGACAGTGCCATTGTCAGCTGGACTTAAGTTCATATTCCAGTCAATTGCATTCAAATTATCATGGTTAGATTCTACAGAATCTGCAAGTTCTCCTCTAGATTGCAATTTTATACATGTGTTTTTGGAGGAGGATTGTTGTTCCAGAGACCTAACAAATTTCCTTGGTGTGTTGAATACACTCATATTATCAATTGTAATATATGATCCTGGATTCTGAGGAAGAGAACAAACAGTAAAGGACCTGAGCATTTGCAATCAAAAGAGATAATGATGATATAATAAAATGTACCAACTTTGCTTAAGCTTCCTCATCAAGCACAAGATGCATCAAACGAGACAAAACAGGAAAACTAAGGACACATCCCATGCTCTTTATGCGTACCTTAGGGATAACTGCTTCTTTCATAGCTGAAGGGAAATGTGAGTGAGTGTAGTTAATGCAGAGAGAAAAACATGTGTCATTTTCATCCTCTTTATAGGAACACCTCCTTTCTAAGCAGTCCTCATCATAAAACGATGCATCTCCATTTC
>LPNX010869237.1:35437-49402 GCA_001517045.1 Pseudotsuga menziesii | reverse complement strand
ATATATTCCTCCTATTTCTTCCATTTTTTTAAATGGACATAGTCATTGTGGTCCTTTTCCTATGCTAGCAACATTTAATATACTATTAAATTTTTCACTTATGCCATCTGTGGTCATGACCTAGCAAATTCCTATATTCCTCCTCTTTCCTCCATGGTTTTTGACTCATAATTCTTCTTCACAGTTGCCTTTCTTTTACTCAAGCAATAAAGACCATGATTTCTACTGTTTATATTTGTCCATCACTACTTTAAACAGCAATAAGGGCAATTAGCAGGATATAGATGCACTGTTTAAGACAACAAATGTGTCACCTTTCCTGAAGTTAATGTACAACTGATGGATAATTTTAAAATCTTCCTATCAAATAAAATTTTGCTCCTAACCATGATGCACTAAAAAAATTCCCTGACATATATGTTAATTGCTAGCTTCTTTACAAGCAAATATTTATCTCCTCTCAAATTTGTTATTTTACAAAGGGTTGTTGCTTCACTGAAACACTATTGCTACTCTCATAGCCAAACTTATAATAACCAAAGGAAAGCGACAACGTAGAAATAGAAATGCTCCTTCTAAAATGTGAAAGGTATGCTACTGGAATAACTTATAAGGTCACAGACAATAGTGCTCGTAGCTTGAGAGATTGGAATTTTTTTGTGTGATATAGATAGGTAGATAGATATGAAAGAAAACGAGGAAATCATTGGCTTTGTTTAAGGTATGTAGGTACATAATCTGCACAGAAAAGAAGTAGGGTTGAACTCCACTCCATTCAAGAGGGGAAAAAACTCCCAACAAGGTGAAATGGCAACTTGATTCCTTGGATTTCATTATTGTGAATAACTTCTCAAAATGCATTGTCTGAAGAAAAAAGATGAGACTAATTAATTCAACATTTTCATGGCACAATTTTCTACAGAGTGATCGTACTCAAAATTATGCTTTGAAGCAGGACTAAGCTCTTTAAAATGAAAACATCCATGATCTTCGATAGAAGCCACAGAAACCAGCATTGCCTAAAGAAGAAACAGATCACCAGGGACACCAACTACTATTAGAAATTGAAGGCGATAGCCATTAGATATACAAAATGAGCATAGGAGGTCCACATGTGTTGAAAGGAGAAATAGAAATTATATACATAGAACACTGACAATCAGAAGCATTAATAACAAGCAGCAGTAGGGATGCAATAAGTAAACATGGGAAAATGAAAACTGCCATAGGCCCTATATTTGCAGCCAACCAGATATGTCATTGGGGTTTCTGTTATTGAAAATTTCTATCCAAACAAATGCAACAAAGTCAAGGCCATAGGATCTGAGGATTAGATTACAACTGTTTCACGCTAAAGACAGCTTCATAAATTACAGGAATAAAGGGGTAACCAGATGCTTTAGCTCACCAAAGATTCCCCCCAGATGCTGACAAATCAGATTAGAAATTGAGGACAAATATTACAGTAAAATGGGGTGCATCATCCTCCTCACCATCCTTCTTTACTCCTCTAAAATCAACACCTCTTTTCTTGTCATGAAGCTACACATGATGATAAAAAAACATTGAGAACTCTTTGAAACAAACCACTAGAGAAAGTTATGATTTACATGCAGAATCACTAATATAGTACAGTAAGGGATAACGAGACCTATAATACCTTCACAGAATTGGCAATAAATGCCAGACGATACAAGAGATCTCGTACACCAATAGATTTAAGCCCATGCACTCCTTCATAACCACTAGCTGCACTTCGATTTTGAGGACCTTCTCTACAATATTCTGCTCTGTCACCAGGTGAGGATAAGGCTGATATGTCTAGTATGACAACAACCGTGCCTGTGAATATCACCCTGAAATAGAAAATAGCATGAACTCAATAGCTGCAGACAGAAGAGAGGAATCAACATATTTAAAACATGGATGGAGTTAAAATGAAGTAAACAATTTCAAACAATTCATAACTGTATGCATTTGTATTAACTATTAAGAGACCATCTTTTTTCTTGGTGTGACCAATATCATCCACTCTCAGAACTAGTGCCCTTTAAGCTAATAAGTATGTTTTTTTAATATAAAAAAAAACAGAACATGTGACAGATCTGTATAAAAAAAAGAGCCAAAAAATGGATGAACAGCGTGGAACCTAGCATAATCCCAGTCCCTGGGATAAGCACTGCCTCCACAGATAATAATCTTAGGCATGAAATCCAAGGCTTTCTCCTCCAGCTTGTCATAATCAATGAACCCGGTCTCCTAGCTTCACCCATAGCAAGGATAGAGACACCCGCTTTTTCACAAGTCTAAGTACCGGCGGTTGTAGTTTCATACCAAAAACATAATAAGGGGTAGCAGAGGTGGTCCCAGTTGGATTTTATTCATCACCAGTCCTATTGACTTTCACCCCTTTAGATTTTACTTCATCTTTATTGTCCGGCATAGGTTGCAGATCCAATTATAGAGTCCGAAGCAACATCAAAGGCACAGACAATAACAAAGAAGGGCAGAGGCTTCAAAGAAAGAGGTTGTTGCAGCAGTTTACCCTGTAGAAGTGGACTTAGTGCCAGGGGAGGAAGAGGCAGTTCCAATGCGAGTTGGAGTTCCAAATCCAAATAAACGTACGGATCTAGAGAAAAATACTGATCCACTGACCCTGTAAGGAAAACTCTCGAAGGAAATCGATGTAGCAGACCCGTGCCATCCATTTTCACCTAAAGCAAACCCAAATCTTGTGCTGCTCCATACCCAATGCATTGAACATCTAGGGCCTACAAATCAGGGATGAACTAAAACAAATTTACCCAAAAATCCATAAATAGGGGCGAAATACCAAATTTTTAACCTATCTACCATAAATTTGGGCGAATCATCTTCATTTATCCTCCAAAACTGTAAATTTTTGGCGATTTCACCTCCATTACGGAAGAAATCGGGGCGAATGTCAGGATTTTCCCATCGACGGGTTGGTGAAATCAGGTTTTATGAATTTTGGGAGGTTAATCGCGCGGGATATTTAGTCAAGGGAAATTATATTTAAAATAATATATGGGCTAATTTATTAAATTTAAAAAAACCATTTTAATATTAAAAATTCGCCCATCTTTTTTTGGGCACCCCTTAAAATTCGCCAATGGGCTATAATTCTCCCCTAAAATCATCCCTGTTAATGAGTAATGGCAGGTGAAACTAATGAAACATTTCCAACCATCCAACAACCTCCAGAAGTCAATAGATCACCATTTTTAGAAACTATTAGGAACATTCTCGAGCGTGATCCTGTCAGCTCTCCCTTTACTCCTGCACAAAGAAATCAAACTCTAGAAGAATCAAGAGATATTCTGACCAGAGCATACAGTAATTATCTTGGTATATCTCCAATAGATTATGGTCTACCTAGACAACAACAACATAATCCACAATTGACCATAATTACGCAAGATTTGGAAGTAGCTTATAGTACTCCCCACCATCAGGTTGAAAGACATCAAAGGAAGACTACTCAAACAAATACTAATAGAAGACTAATTGCAGGAGGCTGTTTTGATTAGCCACCTTCTCCTCCTGAATCACCACCTGATAGCCCAAGACCTTCCAACTCAGGAAGTTCTTCAAGTTCTGAAAGAATTCCAATGGCAGGAAATGTACCTGTAGGAGGAGGAGGCAATCCTCCACCTAATCCACCCAATCCACAACTCCCTTGGCTAAGAACAGCTGTTGTAGCAGTCCCTGGTGTACAACATCCTTTTCCTAAACACTCAGATAAACTTCTCCCTAAGTTTAACCCAGATGACAAATAACCTGCAGAGGTTCATGTTGACAAATTCATGTTGGCTGTTCAAACTTTAAATGTCCAGCATGAAGATGTAGTTTGTCGATTGTTTCCTCTAACTTTCGAAGGAAGAGCTTCTACCTGGTATTTTTTGTTAGTACAAGGATCAATCACAACTGGGGGGAATTTAACAAAGCCTTTCTAGATAAATTCGGGGAAGATAAAACACCCGCTCTTTTATCCCTAGATTTATCTAGGATTAAAATGGAGCCTAAAGAAAGAATCAAATGTTTCTGACATTAAAAAACAAGATTCCAATTGCTTCTCAACCTCCTGAGGATATAATTATTGAAAATTATACATCAACTTTACCAAAATATTCTGGTATGTTCGTTAAGAGAGATGGAAAAACAACATTAGTAGAAATGTTTGAGGAAGCCATTAAAGTTGAGAAGGATTCTATGTCCTATGAACCAGATAGAAGTGGGAAATATGATTCTTTTCCTCGTAGGAAAACTGGAAAACTCAATTCAAATAAAGACAAAGCATTTGATATAGAACAGCTACAAAACACTATTTGAACATTAACCAATGAATTTGTAGGGTTAAAAAAAACTAATTCTGAAGCTTCTCCTTCTAGGGGATATTTCAGAAATCAGTATAGACAAAACTCGAATGCAAACAATAAAAATACACCCCCTGACATAGCAGAAAATGAAGAGATTTTTAATACAATTAGAGATGTTTTATCTTTGTCTGAAACTCCTTCTAGTCAAGAAATAACTAAAAACGAAGAAGAAGAGGAATCAGAAAATGATGAAGAATCAGAAGAACCTCAACAAGTTAACGGTCATTTTTGGGACAGTCTTGTAAAAGAGTATGAGAATAAAATTCCACCTATAGGACAACATGCCTATAATACTTGTAGTAAGGCATTTGCAAATACCCCTAGAGCTTCGTCAAGTTCTACTACAAATAATGACAACAATAAATCACAACCTAATAAACAAGCTCAATCCAGCAAGCAGACTCAATCAACCAAAATTACCTAGCCTATTCAAAATGCTCCTAAATTAGATTTACAATATGATATAATTGAAGATTTAAAGAAGACTCGTGCAAAAATTAGTATGTACGATCTTCTTCAAATCTACCCAATGCCTAATAGTCATGTTATAAATCCCGCAGTGAGTTCAATCATTCCTAATGAAAAACAAAATGTTGTTGCAAACAGTTCTAATAATGATTCAACAGCAACTGAAAAAGGGAAAGCAACAGCTGACAAAGCTTCGCTTATAGGTAAGAATTCCAAATCAACCACACCTCCATTTTTACTTACTTTTGAAATTTTCCATAGGAATGTTCACAATTGCATGGTAGACTCCGGAGCATCCTTCAATGTGATGCCTCTATCAGTATGCAAGAAGTTGAATGGGAAATATGTTCCATCTAATTCACAAATAACTCAATTGGACAGGACAAATGTAAAGGTTGTAGGGGAAATGAAAGATGTCTTAATCAAGATTGCTTGTAACCCGTTGGTTTATCAAATTATAGATATTGTTGTTGCAGATATTCCAGATGCATATGGGCTGTTTTTAAGTAGGGATTGGTCTCAAAAATTAAATGGATTCTTTGCCACTGACTGGTCAACATTATGGTTACCTAAGAATGGAAAGTCAAATCAGATAAAGATAAATAGATAAAGATATATGAAACATACTATTACAGAACTGCATGATCCTACTGAACCTATTTTATTTTCACATTGTATTATGGGGAATTACATGTATGAATTGGGATTTGGTAATTTTAAAGCTAAAAATTATGCCTTTTCTGAAAACAAACAGCAATCTGAAATTAGTAATGTGACATCTGTTTCTCCTAAATCTTCATTCAAGGAAACCATTAATGATGTAGATAATATGAATATTGTGAATATTATAGAAAGTAAAGCGGTTGTGCATAGTTCTATCTGGACTTTATATTTTGATGGTGCAAAATCTAAAGAAGGAGCAGGAGCTGGTTGCCTACTGGTGGACCCTCAGGGAAATAAAACATGTATAGCTTGTAGGATGGAATTTAATTGTACAAACAATACGGTGGAATATGAATCTTTAATACAAGGTTTGAAAAAGGCAATTGATTTGGGCATCAAAGAGTTACTTGTATACGGCGACTCCGAGATCATTGTCAGACAGGTTCGTAACTCCATTCACTATTTATCTGAACATTTACAGAGTTACCAAAGAGAGATATGGAACCTTATCTCACATTTTGATGCATTTAACATTAATTATGTTCCTAGAAGTCAAAATCAAGAAGCAAATTTGTTGGCAAACGTAGCATCAAAGTTAATTCCGTTAAAAAATATTACACCAGATTTCTTTTCTGTTGAATTGATTTTTAGGCCTTCCATACCTGATAATATCTTTAACTGGCGTGTATTTGACAATGATGTGCAGGTACTGAATTTTCTGATGAACGAGGATACTTTTAAAGATTCAGCAATAGATGAAGTCACTCATGACGAAAATCTGCGGGATTTTTCGGTAATAAATGAGTTTTGTTCAATTGAAAAAGATTTTGAATAGGTAAAACCAGTTCCTAATTCAGTACTAAGATTAGAAAAGTTCTTTGATCTGTAGGATAAGTTTAGGTCTGTTCCTAATTGTAAAATTAATAGCTCTCGAATGAGGTATGAAACCATAAATTTAGGAATAGAACTAAATCCCCAAACTATAAATCTTGGAATAGATTGCAACCGTGTAGAAAAAAGAACATTTATAAAATTGTTTCGAGAATTTAAAGATATCTTTGCCTAAACATATGATGACCTGAAAACCTTCAACACACAAGTCATGCAACATATAATTCCAATTAAACAGGAGTCAAAACCTTTCCAACAGAAGTTAAGAAAATATCACCTGTCACTAGAACCAACAATCAAAAAGGAACTGAATAAATTGTTAGCTGCCAAGATTATTTTCCCCATCAGCCATATGCAATGGGTGGCAAACTTAGTTCCATTTAGGAAGAAAAACGGGGATATTAGATTATGTGTAGATTTTAGAAATCTGAATAAGTCTTCTGAAAAGGATAATTACCCAGTTCCTCCCATGGAACAAATTCTTCAAAAGGTGTCTGGGTCTGAGATATTGTCTCTCCTTAATGGTTTCTCAGGATACAACCAAATATTGGTTTCCCCAGATGATCAATTGAAAACTACTTTTAGAACTCCATGGGGAACATATGCCTACCACAAGATGCCCTTTGGGTTAATTAATGCGGGAGCAACCTTTCAACGGGCAATGGATATTGCTTTTAGAGGCTTAATTAACCATTTAGTTGTTGTCTACTTGGACGACGTTACTGTATATTCTAAATATCGACCTGATCGTCTTAATCATCTTAGAAAAGTATTTGAACGATGTAGAAAATTTGGAATATCCTTAAATCCTAAAAAGACAATATTTGATGTTTCATAAGGTATTCTTTTAGGTTGTGTGGTTTCAAAGCACGGAATCATGATTGATCCTGAAAGAACCCAAGCCATTTCAAAGATAACTTATCCTGCTAGCAAGAAAGCAATGCAATCATTTCTCGGTAAAATAGATTTTGTTAGGAGATTCATTCCCAGTTTTTTTGAGATCATATGTCCTTTGCAGAAAATGATTAAGAAAGATGTTGTTTTTAATTGGGGACAAACTGAAAAAAAAATCATTTCAAAAAATTTTAGAAGTCATTTCAGAAGCTCCTAGCCTTCTAAGCCCATATTTTAATAAAGATTTCATATTGTATACTTTTGCTTCTGATATTTCATATGCATCTATTTTAACCCAATTAAATTAGAAAAATAACGAAGTCCCAATCTCCTTCATGAGTTCAAATTTCAAAGGTGCTGAACTTAATTACCATGAAGTCGATAAGCAAGCCTTTGCTGTTTTTAAAGCTGTTAAACATTTTCATCCATATTTATTGAAATCTAAAACGAAAATAATCATCCCTTATTCCTCAGTCAGAAACCTGTTAGTGCAAAAGGACTTAGGTGAGAAAAGAGCACCTTGGATGACAGCTCTTCAAGAATATGACTTAGAAATTAAACCCTCAATGATAATCAAAGGTCAAGGACTATGTAAATTAGCTACTGAAGCTACTCATTTACCTAATGATAAAGCTGTAACTGTCATTGATGAGGTTTTACTTACCAGGGAAATTTATTTTTATCCACCACCTCAATATTCTTGGTATACAGACATAAGGATACTTTTGGAAATAGGAGCTGCTCCTGATTACCTAGAACCAAAGAAGAAAAGAGCACTTAGATTGAAATCTGCTCCTTATTTATTAATTGATAATGCTCTCTTTCAAAGAAATTCGGACGGAGTATACCTTCAATGTCTAGATAAAGATGAGAAGTAAGTCTGAAAGAATTACATGTTGGACCAACAGGAGGTCATTTTAGTGGAGAGACTACTACACACAAAATTCTGCAGGCTGGTTATTATTGGGCCACCTTGTTTCGAGATTCGTATACTTTTGTCAGAAAATGCCAAGAATGTTAGCTTGCTGCAGGAAGGGTTAAAAAACTTGCTTTTCCTTTACAACCTTTTTCAGCTGAAAGACCCTTTCAGCAATGGGGTATTGGCATAGTAGGGCCAATAAATCCTCCCTCATCTATGCAACACAAATATATAATAACTGCAACCTATTATTTCACTCGTTGGGAAGAAGCTGCACCATTAAGGGTTGTAAATACCAATCAGGTTATATTATTTTTGGAATTCTTTATCATAACAGGATTTGGTATTCTAGACTCCCTCGTCTTTGATAATGCTTCATATTTTTCATCAATTGAGTTAACTCAGTTTACTTTAGAGAAGGGAATAAGAATCAGATATTCAACTAACTATCACCCCCATGGGAATGGTCTAGCTGAATCAACAAACAAAAATTTATTGAAAATTCTCAAAAGAACTATTTTAGTTCACCACCGTAATTGGCATATAGAATTGGTCAATGCCCTTTGGGCAAATAGAGTAACTCCTAAGGATGCGATAGGTAACTCACCATTCTTCTTAGTATATGGAACTGAAGCTATTTTACCACCTAATTTGTTTTTACCTTCATTACAGTTAGCTCAGTCTATTCAAGATGAAGAATGTCCGACAATGGAAAAGAGAATTAATACTTTGCTAAAACTGGAAGAAGAAAGAGAAAAGTCAAAACAACACTTTACAAAACATCAACAGATCGTGAAATCGTGGTTTGACCAATCCTTCAGTTCTAATAAAGAGTTTTAGGTGGGAGACTTAATTTTAAAATGGGATAAAGTGCACAAGGAAAAGGGAGATCATACTAAGCTTCAAAAATTGTGGTTAGGTCCCTTTGTTATTTCTGAGAAAATAGGTCCAAGTACCTTTCGATTGCAAACACTTGAAGGATAGTCCAAAACATTCCCAGTGAATGGACTGATTTTGAAAAAATATTTCTGTTAATATTTTGTGACTTAAAATGTATATAATTTGTTTGTTGTTTTATAAATTTATATTTTTTGATTGCTGTCTGTAAATAAATTTATGTTTTTGTATATAAACTGAATTATAGTCCATAGAATTAAGGATGATGAGCAATTCATAAAACTTTTATAACTTTCAAACATCATTCTGTTATTTTTAGCTAGTTTTAATTCTGTTAAGTCAAATATGTTAGATTGTAAAAATTTTGTACACAATCAGTCAGTAATTTTTAGTTAATAGCTCTAGAAATAAATGTAAATAAATAAAATCAGTTTGCTCATGAGCTTGAAAATTATGATACTAGACTGAAATCTTTTAAAATTTGTTCAGGATGATCAAATTTTCTTAAATCTATAAAAGACCTTCATTTTTTTTATTTGTAAGTGTTTCTCAGATTATTCCTCACCTTTTTATTTTCTTATAAAAGTGGGGATAGCTTATTTAATATCTTATTCGAAGCTTGTACTTTTGAAAAAACTCTTACAAACCTCTATCATTAGTATTCAAAAGTATTTACAATCTGAAAACTATTTAGGATTTGTTCCAGTCAATAAAATCCTAAAATGAGAGACGAAAGGTCTTAGTAATAAGTCGGTCCGATCAGAATCACAAATATCACTAGTATGACATTATTAGGAAACTAGTAATGAATTTTGGTTTAAAAAACCAAAAGATAAGGGGTCTCATCATGAGCCGGTTGATTCATTTTCCGGTGATATTAATGACTGACATTACCATTTGGTCACCATGATGGGTAATGATCTCTCATTTTATAAAATTTAAAAGATAAAATTGAAAGAAAACATTAATTTTGACTGAAGAATAGGAGGTCTCATCACGAGTCGGCCTAATCATGATCATCAGTGCTGTCTGGGATAACTTCATTTTTGATCACCAGGGTGATGGATTTTGATTTAAAAATTAGAGTACAAGAGGTCTCATCACAAGCCGGCTTGCTTATTTCAGACAGCTCTCATGAATGATACTATCACATTGGGACACCATACCTAGATAGTAGTCTTTAGTCAGAATGATTGTTTAAAGAAAACAAAAGCAAACAAAAGAAAATTATTATGTTTATGGAACAAATTCTGGGAAGTTTTCAGAAAAGTAGATTTCTATACTCTATACTGATGGTGCAGGTTATTATTACTATGAATTACTTTGTCTCGATCAATATATTTTTAAGCTTATCCCTAGCTAAGTCTCTGTTGCAAAAGATGGAATATTTATGAGTTATACTTATGAGTATGAATAAAATAATGGTTTTTGTTTAGATAAAGAATTTTTTATTATTTTTAATAAGTTTTGAGATTTCGTTTATATCATTTATAAGTTGTATGAGCAGAGATAACTGGTTCGCCTAGGTTCTCGCCATTTGTTGGCAGTCAGCAACAACCCCTTCATATCTCATTAGGATAAAGGGAAATGAGCTTTCTTTTATATTTTACTTAAAAATTATAATAGAGTGCCTTCAAAATCTTTGATTCTGAAGGTACTCTCAATTGGAGAAAAGTAAAATGACATGTTAGAAGTTGATGGAAATGTTTTCATAAACTTGGTAATTAGCAGCTCTTAATTTCATAAGACAGTTTCATAAATTTTTATATAATTAATTTGATCATTAAGTTAAATTTAAATGATTATATATGATTTAAGAAACTTGAAAGAATAGTATGCCAAAAGGGAAATCAACGAAACACATTCTGAGCTGGATATGGATGAGGTATTATGAGTTCTAAACTCCTAGAACTAAAGGTGACTTATTAAATTAAAACTTTTATTAAACCTAAAGTTCATATTTCATGTAATGCCTTACCATGACTTTGTAAAAATTGTATATATGTAGTTAGTAAATAAATGACTATCATATGGGAATTTTCATATATTATAGTTTTATAACTTAATATCCTATCAAATTCAATATAGGATATTAATTGATGGGATTTCGGGAAAGTTTTAAAACTAGATCTATGAAATTTTATACATGGCATGAATATTAAATCAAGTCATTAGTTAGTTGCCATGCAAAGCATTAGGGTATATGATTTCTATACTATATCGCCTTGATCGTTACCACCTTTTACGCTAAAACTGGAGGAGACTAATAATTGACAGAGTTTACAAGATCCATGTGTCAAATTAATAATGCCTTCTACTTAAATTGCTGCGTTGGCATGGAGATGTGGCTTACACCTCATAATTAACTAACAGCTGTGAATATATTGATGATTCGTATCATCAAGATTTAATGTTGATAGTCATTCCATTTCGTAACAATGTATGTGCTCATGATGACCACTGTGTGTAATCAGTATTTTGGTTTACGATCCATCAATCAAGCGATCCCTGATATGTCGATTTGGTTAAATTTTACTACTAGTCGTGGCTAAGTTGTGGCTAAGCATGCATCTATCATAACAGAACGTTGGCTATAGCATTCATCATTGCTAAGTTCAACTAAATGGCTAAAATTAGAGCCCCCATGTCTGTTAGATTCGAAGCATGTGAAGTTTTGATTTCGCATGATGTCATGCACTTGGATACCTATCCCCTCCCTCTTCACATTTCTGTTCATACCATTTCGAAACCAGGATAGTGTTGAGGAAGCTATGGCTCCATTGAATCGTTTCGAAATCTCAGGTTTAGAGCTCATAGAAGCAGATGAGAAGGTCGCCTTGCGATTTGAGAAAGTTGGGTGGGGGCAGTTCTTTAAGTGTTTTGATGGCTATAATGCAGAGGTGACCAAACTCTTTGCCTTAAATTTAAAATAAGACATTGTGTAGATAGGGGGTTTTAATTTCATCGTTAACGAAGACAAAATCACAGAGGCGATAAAGCTCTCACAAGTTGGAGAGCGCTGCTTTAAAGGTGCTAAGGTTAATAAGAAAAAGTGTTTATCTTTGCCGCTGCCATTACCAGATAATACAAGACTAAAGATAGGGGTCCCTGTCAAGTTCCTGAAGCCTGAATGGCAAGATTTCTACGAAATTCTGGTCCGATATGTGTCCTGCGATGGATGTTTCTCTCACTTCCACTATTACCACTTAAGACTCCTATTAGCATTACAGGGCTGTAGGCTTAATATACCATTTTATCTATGGCAAAGTTTGAAGAAGATGTCTCATGCGGTTCAAAGTTTTGATAACCCTGAAAGAATTTTATTTTACCATGGTTTAGTTAAAATCATACTACAACATCAACTGTCCTTGAAGGGTAAATCGTGGCATGAATTTTTAGTTGAATGTCATTTGGGGCTGACTCAATATTGGTCGAACCCCTCCCCAAAGACTCGTAAGAAACGGAAGGCTACTGCTAAACCTGAGGTCAATAATGTTCCTGAGACTGAATCAGATGGTAAAAGGCTTGAAGAAGCTAATCTACCCATAAACGCTAGTATCAGTAATGACGATGTTGATAATATAGTTCCTTGTTGCTCTAAGGTAGTATTGAACCAGCCCCCATCTGATAGATGTCATAGTACTCCTGCAAAAACAGAGTGTTTGTGCTAGAAATTGTTCCTAAGGCTAGGGGAACAAGCCAACACAATCTCAAAAGAAAAACTCAATTCAAACTAGGGTTTAGGGTTTTGTTTATATGTTTTGGTCATAAACATCAAGAGCATATAGGGAATACATTCATCAGACAAGCAATAACTGAATCAAACACAATCACTGATAAAGATGTATATATATCATAAAACTCTAACAAAAAGCCTGCATTGAGGTTTACACAGAATGGACAAGCACTGCTAGAAAACACACATTAACCAGCACTGAAAATGTCAATAAAGAAGCTAAACAAGCTCATAGTAAAGCCAACACAGACAGAAAGTAGGATAAAGAGTCATATATCCATAGTTTTATCAGTAACAGTACAAGAGAGTCACAACACTTATCTTTGAATAAGCCTGAAAGTATGATAGCCAACAGACCTCCTGATGCTCCAGAAAAATTAGAACCTTTACAATGTATTTCAAACTCTCCTAAATAGCTATCCTCTTCCAAAAAACAGTTAGGTTTTACCTTCAAAATTACCTCCATCGAATCCCTAAAGTAAGTAAGGTAAAAGTGATCTTTTTTACAAAAATTACATACTTGCTAAAAATAGCAAGGTTTAACAAAACTATTTCTCAAAACTAAACATTAACTAAAAACTAATTCATAACTTCTTTGATGCTTTTACAAGCAAATCAATGCCATCAAGCCTTCGAGTCCTTTTTCTAGCTTTTCCATGCTTTTCTTCTAGCCTGCTTATCTTCTGGTGCAAAGCTTCATTTTCTTGCTGCAGCTGCTCCACAGTTTTCTCTAGCTCCATGATATACCTGTCAGTAGCTAGTTTTCCTGTCAACACCTCTCTAGATACTTCAGATAACTGTGCAAAATGCTTATGTACATCCAGCAATTCATCCATCTGCCTCTTGTTGACTTTGAGCAGATTGTTATTTGTCTCCTGAAGCTGCTTTATCTGCTGTTTATATATCTGAATTTTTTCTTGTAGGCTTTCTTCTTCACTAGGGCTGTCAAGTGCATTTGGCTCCTGCATCAAAATGTCTGAATAATCAACCTACTCAATAGCTTCTTCTATAATACCTGCTTGTTTCAATATGGCCTCATCTTCATCATCCCATCCCTGTTTTGCAAAGTCCAATACCTTTATTTTTTCTTCTTCCTA
>LPNX010869237.1:0-33467 GCA_001517045.1 Pseudotsuga menziesii | reverse complement strand
TGTCTTCATTAGTTTTTCTGTCAGCGCTACAAGAATATGACTGTGCCTTTTTATCGCATTTTTACAGCTTTTGAACAATCTGTCGGATGTTTAGAGGCTTTTTAATGGTCATTAACAAGTGTATTTTGTTCTCTAAACATGTCACTGAATCAATTTTGGAAATAGACCTTCTTTACCTCTTTCAAAACAAACTCAAAAAGGCTATAAAAAGACAAATAAAGTCTAAAGAAAACAAAAATGCTCACAAACTATTAAAACTGATAAATCATCAATAAACTTTTCAAAAAGACCAAAATTGAGAAGTAATCAAACCTATGATTGAAAGTGAAAAAACAAACCAAAATTGAAGCAAACAAACCCAAATGGAGAGAAAAAATTACTGACATAACACAGAGGAAAGGTTAACCGAAAGCAAAACTATTAACTTTATTGATTGTAAAAATATTTCCGAGCCAGATAATCTTCGTAAACACGACAAAGAGTCTCTATATAAACTAGATCATCTAGCACAAGTATGCTGCGATAAAGGAGGGTTTGAGTCAGACAATCTTGTGTTTTTTAGGAGGGTTACTAGAAGTATGAACAATTTCCCTACAATTTCGATTCCTATCGCTAATTGACAGGATAATCAGCCTGCAGTCGTCCATATTGAGGACGACGTTCCATCGTCGGTCCTTGACACTATTTATGTAAATAATCCCACTTTTATAAAGGATAATGGTGTAAAATCGGGTAAGGCCGAGGTCGCTCCATCATGTACGGACACCTGTATTTCAGACCCTGAACCATCTTTTATCAGTCCTTAGTCATCTGGTCAAAACATTGATAACCCTACTCCTCCTCAGGTAGCCAATTCAAGTCACAAAAATGAAGAAGAAACTCTTCAGCAAGTTCTGGACAAGGCATACCAGACCAAGATTACAGAATTGAAAGATGAACTTAAACATTGTCAATCTAATGCAGCATTAATAGAGGAAGAGAATAGGACATTCAGGGAGGAGTTGTTGAATTGGATTAGTAGGTGGAAAGAAATGAATACCAAAAAGAACCAGTATAAAAAATCAAAGAGGTCAATAATAGGTACGAATCAGCATCTGATTGAACAAATAGAAAAACGAAAGTTAACGATTATCAAGCTGAAAGCCAAATTAGCTGAAGCTCGAAGAGTAGTTGATCTTCAAAATAGAACTTGATGGTTATTCTCATTTTTCAAAGTACATGGGTTGTCTCGCTATCAAACAGGTAACAAAAGTTTTGTTATACATGCCTGTAAAATCACAGATTTTACAGGCACGCATTTAAATTTTAGTTTATTTTGTTACATCTGTTTTAACTGGTTTTAATGAGATGCTTCATTTGTTTAAACACAGGTGGATATGTCATCACTCTTCTCCACGGTTTCAGGACATTGTTTATGTGTTGGTTGGGAGACATGGCTGTTCATTGAAGACTGGAATTCCAACAAACGACCACAAATTTGCGAAGCACCTTTAAATCAGCAAATATTCAGGCTAGTCGTTTTCATTATTATAGTGACAGGTGTTTTGTAAAAGAGATTCAATTATCTTTGATAATTATAGGAACCCTATAATGCTGCGTGTAGTATTGATGGGAAAACTGAATCGAAAACGTCTGATAGTATTATCTAAGTGAGGAATTTTGATGAACTGAGAGATGGAGTGACTAAAGAGAGAGATACTTGAGATATATTTTGTTGCTAGTTTTATTTCATTACTGAAGTTGGATCTTTGGATGTGGGATACAACTGGACATCTACAGATTGATATCATTACTAGTATTGTTTTTTTTTTTGATATACTTTATATCTCAGTATATTATCTTCTATATTAATATTAATACAGTATGCTTTGTTATACTTGTGTTTAAATACAATTTTCACTTTGTCAGCTTAATATTATATTTGAATTAATATATCATTGTGACTGAATTTATTAGTATTTTTACTATAAATTCAAGCTATAAGGATATATATTTCTGTCTATCAGATATTGTTTGTATTTTTACAGTGATTTCATACTAGACATCATCTTTTATTCAAATAACTATGTTGATAATTAGTTATTAATTAATTTCAGAAAACTAAAAATAATTGATTATTTTCAGTTTTCTATTCAGTTATTTTATGACAGAATGGTTTATTATGTATGACTTAAATATTTCTATTTAGATCTTACACTTTGTCTTTATGTTCATCTTATATTAATTAATAATTAATATAGTATTTAAAACGCTCTCAGCTGAGATAGGATAGATAGGATAGATTCAGATAAAGTTTTATTTTAGTATATTTCAGTTAACAGCTGTTAAATCAATTTGTGTAATTTTTAGCATAATTTTAGTAGTCTTTATATTCAAACCAAAACTCTTCAAAAATTGGAGTCTTTCCTTAAGAAAGCAATTATAAGACAATTTAGATAGTTGAAACTAATTATAGGATTCACTTTGGTAAACATAACATTAGGATAGGTGTTGTGCCCCTACCCAACAGCCTTTAAAAAACATTATTTCATCAAACAAAATTGTATTTTGTTTCGATGAAATGTTTGAATTTCATTTAGTAAACCTAAAGAATTGACAGCTACTGAAATGGTGACATTCCAGAAGCTACTGAAACAATGAAATTAAATGTTTTTAAAAGCAGCCTTTACGATCTATTGATTATTTGACAAAATCACAATTTTCAAGTTATTACTTTGGATGGATTTACATTAACAATTAAGAGATGAGCATTAATATTTTCTTTTTATATATCTTTTCCTCATAACCAAACCTTGAAATCTTGTCTAAATAGTAATCTCTTGATTTTGCCATTTAATTTTATTATTATGGATGTTGATAAGGTTGCGAAATTGGGTGATTGATCATAATGTGGGTTGACTCGGACATTAATCAATGGGGTATGCATGGTCGGGTCAATGTAAGTTATGGGAGGTTTTAGAGCATTGGAGGTTTTATAATTTATTTAAATACACAATTTACCACATCACTATATCTGAATTGATTCCGAAGACGTGTGGCCAGATCAATTCTGAATTTTTTGCAAATAAAAGAGACTTCCATTAACTGAATTAGAGGGTGCTGAACTGTGAGGGTTCAATGAGATTATTTCGTGGGTTACATATCATAACTGACATCAAAGGAACGCTTGCAAACACCGCGTTTCTCTGCCAGTAGTTAATGCATAAACAGCTAGTAATAACACTTTTTGAATTAGTTATCTTGTTTCTACCAAATTGTAGAGATTCGAGGGTCTCACACGTTAGCTGTCTTCATTCGAGAAATTGTGAAGGATAAGAACGTTGTGGTTTAACATGGTTACTTGTCACATAATATCTCTTAAAAAAGATACTGTGGAGAATATGGCTATAAAAAAAAAAACAAGAAAATCTGTGAAGTGGCAGTGAGAGCTTAAAGATCGAGTTTGAAAATAAATAAATGTGTCCGACCTTTACGATCGATCGCATAATTTTAAGTTTTATTTCATTCTTGTTTTTGCATTTCGTTTATGATTTTGAGTTTAGTTTTAGATGTTATTTATTAATTTGTTGGTTTTGATGACAAGACTGGACGTAGAGATTTGGGAATTATAGATCTCAATTGAGTTTAAATCGCCCAAGCTCAAAGTAAAAGGGAGCAGCAGTTCAGTTTTTAGAGAAACTATCGGGATTGTTGCCAATTAAAAAATCGTGTTTTGATCTGACAGGCGATTTTCTGAGACACATTGTGAGCAAATGGAGATAGATATTAAAAATCCACCACATGGGTTTTCTCCAGAACGGAACCATTTCGTTTTAATCAGGAAGATTTCGCCAGAAAGTGATGGATTCTAGGTGATTTTTGGGATCTTCTGAACGCGATTTTGGCAGTTGCGGCCAGCAAAATTTCTCCTATGTAAAATTCAATTTGGATTCCTTGTTTGTTTATTTAAGCAGAATGGAATTTGATGGTGAAGAGGATCAGAATAGGAGGAGCTCTGTTTGAAGAATTATTTTTTCAAGGAGATCCAAATGCCTGATTACTGAGAGAGCTGGGAGTGCTCAATAGTGCCAGGAGAGATTTTTTTTTCCAGATTTGATGAGATGCTGCCAGTGGGGTCGATAGTTTGGGGGAACAGAGATAACAAGACCGCGGTTTGATCCTTTGTAACTGGAGACAGCTTCCTGTCAGTAGATACAATCTTTAAACTAGTGATAAATTATATATATGTTTACGACTTTATGCTTAACAGATGTGTATGCTATCCTTAGTCTTGTTACTGTTTTTCTATATTATGCATGTTTGTCATAATCTCTTTTATGAAATTGTGCAAATGTATTATGTTTTAGCTATTGACTTGTGGTGATATCGATCTGTTAATGATGTCATGTTGTAAATTGGTGACTGACATCGTTACGTACATGGTTTACACGCCTATTGCATGATCTTGGTGATTTCTAAATTTATTTCGAAGATTTTCAAGATTATTGATATTCCTGTTAGCATATCTGATTTCAGTGTATTTTTTGCATTGCTCCTGATCAGGATAGTACGTAGATTAGGATAATATGTTTTTATTTTCTGTTTATTATATTGTTAAAAAATCTATTTGAAACAGATGTTTATACTCATGTCATGTGCAAATTATTCTTTTCATTATTGATTAATGTACAGTTGTATGTTATGTATTTTTTTGTTCTTAATCAAGCTTGTTAACAGTTATTTAATTTTCTATCTTTATAAATTGATTTAACTTAGTTGATTAAAACTATAATTAATAACACTTATTAATTTGTACAGACATAGATACATAACTGATAAATAACCAGTAGTGTTAGATCTATCTCTTAGATTTTTATACAGTTAAAACCTTTAGGCTAACAGAGCCTTTAAACTTGTCGGGAACAACCATCCCAAACAGCTTGGAGCCTGCTTTAAGGATCTCAGTCTGGGTTGTCTCCCCCGTTGCGTGCATAGTCACATATGCCCATCAACAATATGACAGATTTTTCTGATTTTAATTTCTCCTTACGAGAAAAATCAGTTGGTAGCAGGACCATAACCTACGAGGTTTTGCTATTCCAAACACACCAGACGTTGCTTTAAGATGCTTGTGTGGGCATAACCTCCTTGTTGGCCTAGGTCATAAAATCAGGCCAACATGACTCCACTGACCTTTTTCCAGTTTTATTTTTACAAAGAAAAAACAAAAAATAATTTTTGTGAAAAGATTTATAAATGCTTATTTTTCTTTTTCACATGGCGACTCCATTGAAGGGATAAAACCCTGTTATCTCATAAACTTGTGAGGTTTTGTTGTGTGTAGATGATCCCATGCGACATGTTAAAAACTTTAAAGCTCATCACATGACAGCTCCACCTTGTCAGTACAAGGTTTAATCATTATATCAAATGGATACTATTTTGGATGAATTAAAGGAGAAATATGGTGCCCACTTAGCCTTAAGGTTTAAACCTATCGATTTCTCAAACATCCCAGGTTTTCCTAACTATTGTGATGGTTTGGTGGATGCATATAAATGGCTTCCAAATTTTTATGGAGATTATGGTGACTTAGCCATCTGGCATGTCAAATCTTTCCTTCAGTTGATTGTTGACTTCAATATTTTTTATGAAGACGATATGATGCAAATGTTTGCTAGTACTTTTCGGGGTGAGGCTTGTTATTGGTTCTATCAAGGCCTTCCTGATAAATGTATAACTTCTTTTCCAAGCTTCCTTTGGATGTTTTTAGAGAAGTGGCATGATGGTAGGGGTAGTATGAATGGTTTAAAAAAGCTCCTTGAAAAGATCTATACCTTCTACCTATCTGGGACAAAGTATCACACAGAAACATATGATGGACCTTTTTCCATGATACAAAGTATTGAAGACTTGGAGTCACTTCTTGAACATTTAAGTAAAGAAGAAGTCCATGATACTCCCATAAAAAAGCATCCTAGAGGTTATTTAAGAAATGAAGAAATCAAGCGTCTTCTTAAATAAAATGAGGTATCTCCCAATACACAGCAAGATTCTGAGGAAGGGAAAATCCAAGATGATCATATTGAAGAGCTCCAAGAGGAGCCCATGATGAAACACATTGTTGAAGACTCTCCTCATGTCACCATAGCTGAAGACATTGAAGATTTGGTGTATTCTCAAGTGTGTTGCAATGTTGATACCTTTCCATAAATCCCTCTAGAGAAATCCACTGAGAAACACATACCAAGTGATCCCATTGATTATGTCCAAAAAATTTCCTTGATTGAAGATAAGATTGAAGATCCTCTTCATGATATCATAATAGAAGCCCATAAAGAAACCTATGATAAGATCACTACAGTGTGTGGTGACACTAGACCTTGTTCTCCTCATGTTGATGAAGGTTTGGAAAGTTTATTGCCTTGTAACATTTTATCTGAAGAATATTGTTATGAATACAAGGAAGACATGGACAGGCAAGAGCATGATGCCATCAATGAAGATTCCCCCACATATGACATGGGTGGGAGTGATGACTATTGGAATTTCATAGACAATCCAACTTGTGAAAATCTTATGGAGAATCCCATCCATGATATGTCCAACAATGGGAGTGTTTATTCAAAAATTTGTGGGAGTCCAATCTATGATACATCCATAAAGGGAAGCACGGATCTAGATGCATGGGAAAACCTTAGTATGGAGGAGGGGCATTCAGAATTTTCTATGATCATTCAAAATCGTAACATGTAGAGCCGCACAAGGGTATCGGTGATGAAGACATTGAGAAACGGTATGGTGAAAAGTTAGATGTAATGCAGTCAATGGAATAGCAGTCTCAGCCATCTTTTTCACATATAGAGGTTCCCTATGATTTGGAGCTACTTGGGGCTTGTGCAATAATTTTGTCATTTGATAAGCCCCGATGATCAGTATGATGATGTAGTCAATCTACCTCATCGTTCTGATTGGTATATCAGTCCCATTCAGTCATGGATAGAAGCAGCCTGCATGAGCACATACAAGTTGGGGAAGAATTTTTATGACATTGTTCATGCCTATGATCTCCCATCCATCCCGCCCATCCTGTATCATCACACAGGTTTGCATTTTCTGAATAAGGTATCCTTACTTTGGCTGGTAACCAAAGACAAGGAAATTTTTTTTTTGTCAATAAATCGCTTAGGTGGTTACATTGGATTTCTGATTACACTTAACCCATTTTATATCATGCTTAGAGTAGGAAAATAAGCTCCTTCAAAGAGAGCATTTACTTTCTACATTTCTATTTTTAGCTATAATAAAACTTTGCTTCTTTTAGTTAGTTACATTTATGTTGTTTAAATAAATCAACTTAATGGTTCATTTGGTTTTTTATAAAACTTGTGCTACTAAGGTTTTTCTTGTCAAGTTTAGATGTTTTTACAGGGTATATAAACTAGAGATTCTGGTGTTCTCGTATCCTCTCCTTGCTTTAAAGACCAGATCGAGCACGCGTCCCACATTTGGAGCCAGAATGTTACCACCTAAGTTGTACTTAGTGGTTTTTATCAAGTGAGCCCGGTGAACTGGATAGGGTTAACTTGTTCGGACTTCAAAAGACCTATGGAAGTACTTCTGGGAGGTGCTTGTTGTATCATATCACATGTTCATACCCCATGGGGGAATTGTAATAAATGTTCTAGCATGATAGTGTCTGTAAAAGACTCGGTCTCTTAGACATCATTTGTCAATCCGATTACCCCAAGGTGTTTTTTCCCTTAGTTATTATTGGTTGTTGAATAAACGACTGATAATTTCTGAGTTTTTCACTCCATACCTCCAAAGTTGAGGTGGTCGGCTTGGCATTTAGGCATATTGAGGTTATTAGAGTCTATGTGTCAATGTATAAGCATTCTAGACATCATTTTTGAGTCATATGAACATGTCTAAGTCCCCCTAGGTGTTTTTCAATTTTTCAATTTTTTAGTTTTTTCAGTGTTTTTTATTAAATTTTAATTTTTCCAAAACTTAGGATATTTTTTAATAGTTTAATTGGAAAAATTGATTTTGTAATAAAAGTGGGCCAAATAATCAATTTCAGTCATGTAGGTGCTCATTTTCAAGCTAAGAGCACCATGTAAACCCATGGACCCACTGTTTCCTAGTTTTGAGTGATTTTCCATCACTCAGGTCAGAAAGCCCCAAAAATCAATTATTGATTATTTTGATTAATAAATTGATGAATAATGGAGCAAATCCAAAATCATAAATCAATGGATTCTCAACCGATTTGATTGAAATCAGTCAGATCTGAAGCAGATTGACTGGATCTGACAAATCCTTGACTGAAGGAGGTGATCAAATCAGATCCAGAGTTGATCTTGAGCATCCTTTATGAGGAATTTTGCCCTCCCTCTCTCCTCAACACGTTTTGGCTCATCTGGATGAGTTTTGGGCCGATGTGTCAGTGTATGGGTTGATGTGTCAGCCAGATCAGGCCTCCGGTTCACAAGTAGGCTCAGTTCAGCCTCAGTTCTTCATTGATGAACTCTCCATCAATTGATTTCACTTGATTCCATGAGGAATTGTGCCCCCCTTGGGATGGATGGCCTGCAAATTATGTATATCCTGCTTGAGGCTCTCTCTTCCAAGCTAGTTAGAGCTGGATTGAAGGGATTGTCATTGTAACTCTGTATTTGATCATTATTTGTGAGTAAAGAAGCTTTGGAGGCTACACTGTGTAGTGCTTTTGATTGTGTGGATGCTCAGTTTTATGCTGCTGATGTGGTAGCTGCAACTTCTTGCCAAAATCTATGTTGTTTCTGTGTTCTGGCTTCAAGGATTCGGCTGAATCTAGTAAGGGTATAAACTAGGAAAGATAGATTGTTTAATCATGTTTATACATATGATGTATGCTCAAAAATCTTAGTTATATGCTTAAATAAGGTTATTTTTGCATAATCTCTCATTTTTGCTACTTTATACATCCATATCCAGATCTCACGACGTTTTTGCAGGCTTGTGTTATTTAGTTGCAGGTTCCCAATTGGATGAGGGTGTGGATCTAGATTGACTCCTTTCCTATCCAATAAGCTCAAGACTCTGTCCCTCAGCACTCCATGAAGGGGCCTGTTGGGGCACGCACCCTGACGGTCCTTAAGGTAGGTATCTTCGCGAGCTAAAGGAGTTTGTAAGTGGAGTTATGACTCAAATTAGTCTTAGGGGTGTCGGGGCTAAGTTAAACCCTCTTTTTGTAATTAACCCATGGTGCAAGTCTGGGGTTTAGGGTTTGCGGTGCCCATGGTTTATGTCCATGGTTTTGTAATAGTGCGGTATATAAATAGGCACTTTTGTAAATAAAAAAGGTTAGGTTTTTGGATGTAAAGAGAATTAAGGTGAAGCTAAGGCTATTTTGTAAGGAAAGGTTAAGTCCCAGCTGTGTGCGTAGAGGGTTTTGTAAGAGACTAAGGGAAATCTCCAGCTGTGTGCACAAAGGCCTGCTGCTGTGTGCGTGACTTAAGAGAATTGAAGAGATCTGTAGCTGAGTGCGCAGATCAGAACTGTGATTTTGTAGAAAGTTGAATAAAACGCAGTTCTATGGACGTAACCCCTACACTGGGGGTGAACCACGTTATATCTGGTGTTGTGGTTCTTTGTGTTATTGTTTTTATGTTCTTGTATGCATTAATAATTAGATAAATCCGATAAGTAATATCACTGCTAATAAATAGCTTCGCTGTGAATTCCCAGTAACGGGTTAAGCAAGTCATTGTTTGTTTATTTATCTGCGAAGTTGTATATATATGAATGTCAGAGCTCTGTGGTTATTGATTATAAATTATTAAAGGCTAAAGTACAGTAATATCCCTCTCTGCTTGCAGAAACCTGATTCTGCGGCACCCCATAGTTGTTTCGGGTGAGACTACAACCTGTTCACAGGTTGTTGCCGAAAGGGCCAACACTGTGGGTCTTTTGTTGGTGCAAAGCAAAAGGATTAAAACCCGGGTCTGCCCTATTTCCCAACAAATTGGTTCTGTTTCCGGTTGAATTCAGTATCTGCTCAAGAGGGGTTTACATTGTACCTCGAGGGCTATGTTCTGGAGGTCCTCTGTGAAGGAAAATGGTGATTGGCTTGATGAGACTTATCTGAAATTCGCTGAGAAAGAGAACACAAATCCACGTCATAGCACAAGTGACTTTTTACAAAGGTATGTTTTTTGTGATGCTTATGAAATTTTCTTTGGTAGTATCCACATAGAGTTGCACCAGTGGTTATCCAGGTTAGTTGAGAGAAGAACGAACTTCTGCGAGGGGCAGTTTTCTGTTTCGACCCCCACAAGAGTTAATATATTGAAAAACGTGAACAACGAGATCTCCCACGTGGTTGATTTCTGTACCACGCGGACCCTTGAGGCCTTTGTGACAGAGTTCGCCATCGACACGAGCACTTCCTTTAGTGAAGCCGAGCGACGCTTCTTCCAAGGACCAAGAGGTAATTTTGAATTTATTTAGTTTGAGAATTAAAATTCTATTGGCTGAAAAAGGAATCTTGCTATTTGAATTAGACTGTTAGATTCTGTATTACTAACATATGTTTGCAAGTGACAACACCCTCGCCGAGCAAAGTGGTTTGCTGTGAAGTGGAAAAAGGTACAAGAGAGATTTTGGATCCTATTCCTTAGGATAGGATACCGCGCCTTCCCCTATAAATCCCGAAGACTCAGACCCTGAAGAAAACCCTTCAGTTGGAAACCCTCCGGTCACCCCGCCGCGCAGCCCCATTATCCCTGACATTCCGTCGTAGTCTGACAGTCAACCTAGCCCAAGTATTCCTGTCACAGGCTAGTCTACCCTAGTAAATCCCCCCACCCCCCCGTTGACATTCTGTCCCCCTCCCAACCCTACAAGATCTACCATGGCCCACCTAGATGATGATATTAAGCTCCCTGTTTTCAAAGGATCTGGGTCAGAGGATCCAGAACAGTTTTGGTTCTTATGTGAAGCAGTGTGGAACACTAGGAACATTACGGATCTAGCTGACAGAAGTGCGTAGCTCGTCACTTCTTTTAGGGACCGGGCCTTGACCTGGTTCATGAAATTCTCCAGTACTCAGAGCCCTACTTTAGATGAGATTAAGGCAGCTATAATCAAAGAATTTAAGAAGCCCAAATCAGAATTGCAGTCTATCACCGAACTGAAAGAGATTCAGAGCGGCGTGGGGAATCAGTGTGGGACATTGACCAGAGATTTAAAGTTCTACTGGATCAAGTCAGTTTCAACATTGGACCTGCGCAGCACAAGGAATGGTTTATTGCAGCATTATTACCACATATCAGAACTCCACTCATGCAACAAAAGGTTGCTGAGCAGCAAGAGGCTCTAGAAATCACAATGAGGATGGAGACCGCCCCTGTCGGAGATGATTCTAGTATTGCTCAAATCCAAGCGCAGTTAGCAGCGATGGCCCTGGAGCTTCACGATATGAAGAAATCTAAAACCAGTCGAGAGGAGGTTTGGTGTACGCAATGTCGGACAGAAGGTCACGACAGGGACCAGTGTCCTGTGGTAAGAACTTACCTGAATACGGGTACGCCAAACCAATTCAACCCCGGTGTTCTATATTGTGAAATATATCGGACCACTGGCCAACATCACCCTGAAAACTACCATCTTCTCCAGAGATATGTACAAGTCCCCAAGAACCCCTACTGCAAGTTTTGTAAGTCAGTAGGGCATAATGAAGAGGAGTGTCGTAGCTATGACCTAATGAGAGAGCGCACTTATGACGCCTACCGAGTGCGAAATGAAGGGAAGAGTAATGATGACTATAGTTACCGGGGTGGTGCCTCTGGAAGGGGTTCTTTTGGAGGTCGTGGCCATGGTGGGTTGGCCAAAAGAGGTAGAGGCCAGGTCGTGTGTTACAACTGTAACCAAGCTAGGAATTTGGCTCGGGACTGTCAGAACCCCACTACAACCTGTCAGTATTGCTGCGCAGTAGATCATGTGATTGAGCAGTGCCCCCAGCTGATAGCTAAGATTCAGGAAAACAACAGTGGCCCTACCCAGAATATTCAGTTGATTTCCATTGAGAAAATACCTACCGTAGCCATCAATGTTGTCACCCGGAGTGGTGCTACGACGCACATACAGAATACGCAGAAACAGCCTGTCAAGGCGTGCGTTCATAAGTCCTCCGAGAAAGTCCCAGCACTTGATACTGCGAGACACCAAGAGCCAGTCAAGGAGGTCCAGTGTGATATTGTTGACCCTAGCACAGCAGCAGTACCTGCGCAGCAACCTCAGTATGACTCGCAGCCGCAAGATGCTTCGATGAATAAAGTAAGTACACTCTCCTCCTTTCTACAGAGTTGTATGAAACTCTTGAGGAATCAGAATGCTTTAAAGGAGTTGCAAAAAGTTCTTGCTTTCATAGACCCTCAGAGAAGAGTTGATAAGGAGAAAACTATTAATCGTGTCTGAAGAACTGGTCAGGAAATGAGATTGATTGTTCAGATAGGGGAGTATGATATGATTGATGTTATTTTGGATCTAGGATCAGAAGTTAATGTCCTAACCAAGCAAACCTGGGAATAAATGGGAAAACCTTCCCTAGCCTGGTCCCCTATACAATTGAGGTTAGCGAATCAGCAAAGGATTGTGCCCCTAGGGAGACTCCATAGTGTTCCAATAGATATTGATGGG
The DNA here is from genome assembly GCA_001517045.1 of Pseudotsuga menziesii. Taxonomy (NCBI): domain Eukaryota; kingdom Viridiplantae; phylum Streptophyta; class Pinopsida; order Pinales; family Pinaceae; genus Pseudotsuga; species Pseudotsuga menziesii. The sequence continues at coordinate 20,801 of LPNX010869237.1, read as the reverse complement.
GTCAGTACTCTGGCGGATTTTGAATTTATTGAGATCATTGATGACAACAATCCTTATCCAGCCCTGCTGGGAATCGAGTGGGCCATGTCAAATGCTGCAATCATCAACCTTAAGAGGTGACAGATGACCCTCGAAGGAAATGTTCTGCGCGTTATCATACCCCTAGACCCATCCCAAGGAGAAAGATATACAGAACCACTCAGAAACGATGACCAGGATGTTCTGGAGCACATTTTAATATCATAGTGTAGGAAGAAGATTATATTGATCCTACTGCCGAAGGTATTATGGATTGGCAGTGTGACAGCTCCTGTATGACGGATTCAGACAATGGTTTAGAGAACTGGCAGAACCGACTATATGAGCTACATGGCCATAGATGCGCCAGAATTACCAAGTCCCTCAGATGGCTTAGTTCGCAGAAAAGAACCTTAACCGCTTCTGATGGTTCGACAGACCCACAGGAGTCCATTGTTCCAGTACCCACGTAGATGCTGGCATCACAGAAAGTGGAGAATATGGATTCAGCATTAGGAGTCACCACAGGAAGAAGATGGACTGCCCATAAGAAGTACCTTTCTAGCTAGGAAGCTTGTCAGACATCCTTCCACCTGAGATTTATGGCTCAGCCCCAGAGGGTGCGCAACAGGTTCAATGGGCAGAGTAGGCTGCAGGACCACTTGGAGAATTATCATGGGGCATTGACACTTGTACCTCAAACAGACTGGGTACCTAGGGTTAGTCATACCCAGGAACCTATGGCAGAAACTCGGTACATGGAGGTTACGCCTCGACACGCTAATGTGTCTCGTGCTAAAGAAATAACCCAGGCCTGCCCTCGCTAGCCGACAAAAAATGCTATAGGAACGAAGCTCACAATTTGGTCGGAGAACTTGTCTATATATGCCGAAGGTAATTATCCTGATGGACATCCTTATCATGATGCAGCTGTGGTACTGGTTGCGACGCAGCATAAAATCCGGCCGTTGGAACACTACCGATTTGGCGGCACCGGTACTTTAATTTCCTTAATTGCCTATCCTACGAGTATCCGCCAAAAGTTAGTGCCGTGGGAGCAGGATCTTTGTCACATTTGGCACCTTCAATGCACATTTATGACCAATATGATCAATGGATTGCATAAGAAGACCCCCGGGCATCGGCATTTCACATTATGCAGTTTCACAATTGAACCTATGTCCGCCGATCAAAAACTTCAGGACTTAGTAAGAGAATTTGAATAGACAGGTCTGCAGAACATTGTCCACCCCCCACCTGCACCTGTAGCACGTGAGGAAACCCTACTAGCACCGATTCCACCAATGCAAACACGGTCTACTAGGAAATAGTTTAAACCTGAAGTTTGTTCTAAGCAGAACGAAGACTAACACAAGAAATCTGGGCAAACATCGCAGGATTACAGAATGGATCCACCTAGTTCAGTAGAAATTCCAAGCGACAGGGAGGATCATATTGCACCAAGACGGCCACCATATGTTCCGCCTCTTCGACCAGGAGTTAAACCTCCTCGGTAGAGTAAGCAGTTCACAATAAGTACTCCTTCACTGCCACCGGGTGTGCAGCTAGTTGGGTCCATGACAGGGAAGATAGACCGACTTAAGTATTCCGACCATGATACAAGTGACCGTAGCAAGTTTCTGTAGTTCACACCAGAAACATATTTTCACTATGTCAAGTACGACGAGGAGACGTTGGTAGAAGTCAAATGGTTGGCTGCCGGCTTGGATCACGCTATTCTGCTGTAGATGCTTGACGTCCCCCACTTCGATCGCGGCCCACAGGTGACCATAGTGGGAAAACAGCTGCTGGAATTAGTTCACGATGGCCACTTATGGATAGGAGACAAGAAAATCCCTATCAATGGTGAGCTCATTCAGAGGATCACTGGTTTACCCAGAGCAGGGCCTAACCCGGCGACCGAATTCCTGTTGAAGCATGAGGATACAAAGCTCGCATAGACCATGAAGGAACATTTTGGCTTGACAAAGGGAAAATGTGGGTATCACACTTCTGCAATTTGGGAACATCACATCCGCTTTGCAGTAGAGCTCCTATCCTGCAAAGTCATGCGAAAGTGCAGGCCAACTAAAGTACCTACCCGGGTTATCAGAATTGCTATGAACTGCACCGAGGGTTATAGCTACAACTGGGTAGACTATATTGCGAAGGAATTCCTGGAAGATGCTCACAATGCGCAAGAGAAAGGTAGGCCCTTCCATTACTCATGGTTACTTGTCCTTATCGCATTGGTAGGATGGCGAGAACCTCTTGAGACACAGTTCCCTGATGCTTCGGAAAACACGACTTGCACAGCTGGGTACGCATCGCTATGGGTCCCCCAGGATAAAAAACACCAGCATATGACAAATTATGTGTTTGATTTTTATATGATGTATATCCAGTTTCAGATGGCAAAAACCCTGCAGCTCATTCATACGTTATTCTCCCACTATCATGGTGCAGTCACCTTCAGTGCCGACATGCATCATACCTTCATCCAGTCCCACGCAGATGAACAGCAGCAATGGTTCAAGCTACCATATGTAGTCACTGAGGGTGATATCCGGGCAGTAGTTCAACATTGGCCAGTTGAATGGTTGAAATATGTAGGAAAGAAACCTCACATTCCAGTCCCTGTAGTTACCAATGTGGGCGTAGGGCCTAGAAACACACAACAGCAAGCCCCCCTGGAAGACAGCGAAGAACAGACTGAGTTGGAGCAGAATGATAGCAACCAGGGTGGAGGAGAGGAAACCAAAGAGGACGAACGATAGGACTCGATCAAAACTACTCCAGACCCTAATAGGCAGGATAAGCGCAAGATACCAGAAGTAGAGGAAGTGAACAAACCACAGCCCCGAAAGAAAGCGAAGGCGTCGAATGATAAGAAAATTGACGACACTACCGGCTTGACAAGTGAGGATCTTGATGAGGCTTTGTCAAATTCCATCGAAGTTCTTACCAAGAAATGGTCCAAGTCCGCGGCTACACAATTGCATGCAATCACTGGTGTCGCACAACACATATCGGAGCTGAAGGATTTAGCAGCACAATCGATGACCGACACTATCACAAGCAATACCCCGGTAAATGCGCAGCCCGACCTAAGGAAATGGCCAACTCGAGAATAGAAGGGCTAAGTATCAGATGCGACCCTTATCACCACTGATGTAGCGTCTCACACAGAAATGACCATGACAGTCGGAATTGATTGCACCAAAATGTCCATGGTAGAACTGTATCTCTGCCAGTCCGCTATCGCAAAGGAAATTCAGGCCCAAGATCATTATTCCCAAATCCAGTTGGATGACATCAAGAAGCAGAATGATAGCCTCACAGTGTAGCTGGAAGCAGTAGAACAACAAAAGATGGACGCAGAACATAAGCGGATTACATTGGTCCGAGTACTGGATGAAGCATGTCAGAGTCTCCCTGACTTCGACGTGGAGCTGGTGGAAGAACCAGAGCAAAGATTGGCTAGGTTGAAAGACTATGCACAGCAGTCCCACAGTGAAATTGAGAAGCTCAAAGTAGAGCATGAGACCCAAATCGCAGAGCTTCAACTCCGCATCCGTCCAGAAAGACCACCTGAGGTCAAATACCAACACCGCGCAGACATTCAAGCGTCTGCAGCAAAAATTTCAGATATTGTGGGCAGCGCATCAAAGCTGTTAGAAGACAGTGTGGAGATCTGGACTACCCTACAGGAACATCCAAGAATTGGGCAACTGCAAGAAACCATTCGACAGAAACAGGCAGAATTGGATGCAGTAAAAGCCGCAATTAAGATTCTACCACCCATGGAGAAAATGATCAAGGTAAAGCATAGCAACGAACTCCAGCAGGAAATTGAATTATGCAGAGTAAACGCAACAGATGTGGAAAATACTATGCAGCCACTTATTAGTGAAGCATTTGAGTTAAGCACTACTACAGACACCCAACTTAAATTCCTAAAGGAATACGATGCATTTGCACAGCAAAGGTCTACCAAAACATCAGCTGAGGTACTGCAAGAGTTGGTGGAAAAGGAACAGGCCACTGACAGTATCATCCGTGGTCTCAACAAGTAGTATGCTATCCTTGCTGATAAAGTTCATCTGCCAGAAGAGCTGCAGAGTGTCCCGGGACAGGACACTGGTGAGTCTTAGGGGCCTATTGGGGTGCGCACCCTAACCGTCCTTAAGGTAGGTATCTTCATGAGCTAAAGGAGTTTGTAAGCGGAGTTATGACTCAAATTAGTCTTAAGGGTGTTGGGGCTAAGTCAAAACGCTCTTTTTGTAATTAACCCATGGTGCAAGTCTAGGGTTTAGGGTTTGTGGTGCCCATGGTTTAAGTCCATGGTTTTGTAATAGTGCGGTATATAAATAGGCACTTTTGTAAATAAGAAAGGTTAGGTTTTTGGATGTAAAGAGAATTAAGGCGAAGCTAAGGCTATTTTGTAAGGAAAGGTTAAGTCCCAGCTGTGTGTGTGGAAGACCTTTGCAGCTATGTGTGCAAAGGGTTTTGTAAGAGATTAAGGGAAATCTGTAGCTATGGGAATAGAGGCCTGTTACTGTGTGCACGGCTTAAGAGACTTGAAGAGATCTGCAGCTGAGTGTGCAGATCAGAACCGTGATTTTGTAGAAAGTTGAATAAAACGTAGTTCTGTGGACGTAACCCCTACACTGGGGGTGAACCACATTATATATGGTGTTGTGGTTGTTTCTGTTATTGTTTTTATGTTCTTATATGCATTAATAATTAGATAAATCTGATAAGTAAGATCACTACTAATAAATAGCTTCGCTGCGAATTCCCAGTAACGGGTTAAGCAAGTCACTATTTGTTTATTTATCTGCGAAGTTGTATATATATGAATGTCGGAGCTCTTTGGTTATTGATTATAAATTATTAAAGGCTAAGGTACAGTAATATCCCTCTCTGCATGCAAAAACCTGATTCTGCGGCACCCCATAGCTGTTTCGGGTGAGACTGCAACTTGTTCGCAGGTTGTTGCTGAAAGGGCCAACACTGTGGGTCTTTTTTTGGTGTGAAGCAAAAGGATTAAAACCTGGGTATTCCCTACTGCCCAACAGGGCCTCCTTCCAGCTTGCTTCATTCAAGCAATGATCCGACCTTCTCTCCTCTTTTTCTCATGTCTACAAAAAATCAACATTTTACCCGGTTACCTTTTTAGTTCATAGCCATGATTTCATTTGGATATGTTTCATCAAAGTAAAAGATACATATATATAATATTTCATAGCTCATATCCTATATCTTGCACTTAAAAAAGTTTCATAAGTATCCTAGATCTAGTTGTAGGGAAATCGTCTTTTTTGCATAAATTTGAAAGAAAACTTGTAGATCACGTGCATTAGATTTCCTTTCACTGTTATAAATTTCAATATTCTGCAATATCAGTGCATTTTAATTGGCTTCACAAACAGCGAGCCAAGATCCCAAGGAAAGCTTGCTTTCCTTGGTTCCTTTTTCACCGGTTTAGCTAGTTTAACTGCATTATTTTTGAGATAAAGTAGGCTGATCCAAAGGTACTCTTAAAGTGCCTTTGGGAATATGTTATTATAACTTTATCACTATCCTTTAGCAGGTATGACAGAAATAAGAGGAAGCTGCTGTCCAAAGTGGTCTCAGGAGCGTCCAAATCCCCCCAGGGGTCTCCCTTTTCGCTACAAAAAAATCTTGATTGTTTTGCAAAATTGTAAAAAAATTGGTTTCAACCTATATAAGGACCAAGAAAGTTCTGATTTATCAGTTGTTTGATATTGTAACTGTTGTAATAAAATCATTCTTTGAATAGGCTCTTTCGAGCCCATTCCCCATCCCCCTTAAGGGGATTCGCGTCGTTACTCTTTTCGTCGTTTTCTACTTATTTATTTTTTACAAGAATTGATATGATTTACAGGGTAGTATACTTGATCTTTTTATTAATTCCATACTTCATATCTCAAATTTCAAAGTAATCGTAATACTTACCCCACGATTTCCCGATTGACCCGAAAGGGGAAAGAGATTCGTGGTAGGATTAATTAATAAATATGAATTGTGTTTCTTTTTTATTTCTTCTATATTTTGTTTATAAGAAAATATAAAATTTACCCCTCCTCAATTCCGCGATTGAGATCCACTTGGATCGAAAGAGATTCTTGGAGGCTTTTCTTTTAAACAAGAACATCCAGTTTAAAACTTACTAAAATCGACAAGACTCTAGTTTGTATGCTCTACACTTGGCTGTGGTTTGTCTGATCAGTCAAGCTGTATCAAAAGCACTTGGGTGACTAGCATAATTAGGACTCACCCTCCCTAATTGACAAACCATTAGTTGAAAATCCAACACCTCGATCAAACCTCTACGGTGGCAAAATACCCAAAGGAAGCGGGAACTTCTGAAAAGTGACCTTGGGGCGCTGATCTCTGTTACACCCTAATGGGTGTGTTACGAACAATAGCCCCAGAGACTCCATTTCAGCCCACATATTCCTTGCGGGTAGCCGTAAAGGTTTTGTTTTGGACATACTCCAAGTACTCTCAGGAATATCTGGAGTCCCCCTTTTGCCTAATTTAATCAACTCATACTTCAGTTTTAACTTAAAACATACCAAGATGCAATCGAAAAACATTCACTCCAAGCACATGCAAGCACATTGATCTCATTGATTTGACTCCATTTTAAGGCACTGGTCATTTTTGCTTCATATATATATTGTGTATCAGCTTCATGCTTTCATGTTTTTATTTTCGTATCTTGTCATCTTTAAATTGTCTATAGTTAAAGTATTCAAAACTCCTAAGTAACTGATTCAGTTAAACATCACCACACTAAGAAATCGTCCTTAGTAACTTAATAGGGTCTACCCCCCTTGGCTTCATTAGGAATTGAGCCTAAACGGAGGAGTTGATATCAAGGTGACAGCCTTGACTCGAGACTTGCCCCCAAGGACACACCGAGTGGCTTGAAGATTTCTGCCACGTGACCCAGGTGTGTGAAAAGGTGGCAACACGCATCATCTTCATCATCGTCGTCATCATCATCACCGTCTTCCTCATGATGATGATACTCATCATCATCATCATCATCATCATCATCATCATCATCATGATCATCATCATAATCATCATTTTCATCAGCATCATAATCATCATCGTCATCGTCATCATCATTGTCATCATCGACATCATCATTGTCATTGTCTTCATCAACATCATAATCATCATAATCATCATCAACATCATCATCATCAACATCATCATCATCAACATCATCACCATCATCGTCATCATCATCATCATCACCATCATCATCATCAACTTCATCACCATCATCGTCATCATCATCATCATCATCATCATCTTCATCACCATCATCATCATCATCATCATCATCATCACGATAAACATCATCATCATCGCCATCATCATCATCTTCATCCTCATGATGATGATAATCATCATCATCATCATCAAGATCATCATCATCATCATAATCATGATCATCGTCATAATCATAATCATCGTCTTCATCAACATCATTATCATCATCATCACCATCATTTTCATTGTTGACATCATCATTGTCATCATCTTCATCAACATCATAATCATCACCATCATCATCAACATCATCATCATGAACTTAATCACCATCATCGTCATCATCATCATCATCATCACCTTCATCATCATCTTCATCATCATCATCATCATCATTGTCGTCGTCAAGATCAACATCATCATCCTCTTCATCATCATCGTCATCGTCATCATCGTCATCCTCATGATGATGATAATCATCATCATCGTCATCATCATCAAGATCATCATCATCATGATAATCATGATCATCGTCATAATCATCATCATCATCGTCATCATCATCATTTTCATCGTCGACATCATCATTGTCATCATCTTCATCAACATCATAATCATCACCATGATCATCAACATCGTCTTCATCAACATCATAATCATCACCATGATCATCAACATCATCATCATCAACTTCATTATCATCATCATCATTATCATTGTCATCCTCATGATGATGATAATCATCATCATTGTCATCATCGACATCAACATTATAATCTTCATCATCATTGTCATCATCATCATCATCGTCGTCGTCGTCGTCATCATCATCATCGTCGTCATCATTTTCATCGTCATCCTCATGATGATGATAATCATCATCATCATCATCATCATCATCATCGTCGTCGTTGTCATCATCATTGTCATCATCGTCATCAACATCATCATCAGCATCAGCATCAGCATCAGCATCATCAACAACATCGTCATCATTGTCATCATTGACATGAACATCATAATCACAATCATCATCATCAACATCATCATCATCATCATCATCACCATGCTCACACGCTCACATGCTCAACTTTTCAATCATCCTTTAAAGCTATATTTTCATTTATCCAAGATAGGGATGTGTCATTATGTAGATGGTTCTTCCCTCATTAATGTGAAGGTTCTTTATTCAAGTTAGGATATAATAAAAATATCCTAATACTATTATGGCAATTTATAGAATATAAAATAACATATAATAAAAATAAAATACATACAATATAAAATAATATATAATAAAAATAAAATACATATAATATATAATAATATATAATAAAAAATGACAAGTGTATTTGAACATTGTTGCGACTCGTTTTGGACAGTTCAGTTCAATTTGGAGGTTTTTGTGAATTTGGGAGTAGGTTCGGTGGAGCACAGGGTTCAGAATTGAAGCACACGGTTGATAATTGGAGGTTAGGGTTGCGAATTGGAGCTCACCGTTGATAATTGGAGCTCACACTTGAGAATTGGAGCTGACAGTACAAATTTGGAGCACACGGTTCATGTTTTGGACTTCCAGTTTTGGATTTGGAGCTCATGGCTCAATGGGTAAGCATCATGACCTCTTTTTTTTTGGGCATGCTGTGACAATGGTTTTTGGGCATCCTGTGACAAGGGTTTTTGGGTGCCAAGGGTTTTTTGTGCGATCTGTGATGTTTGCTCCTTTCTGTCAATCTCAAAAATCGACAGTCCAATATTGAGTTTCCTTAAGGGGGAGGGGACCCTATGCTATATAATTTGATACCAACAACCGCTCACTTTGGCAAGCTACTATAGAACCTCAAACTCATAAACCGGTTTCCCAATAACCAGGGTTGGGGTTTACCATAAGCACCCCAATTGGTCATTTTGTTCCTTAACATGCGAAACTGGAGCCTGGACTTCTGGCCTTAGAAGAGTTAGTTAATGAGTGCCATGGACTTAAGAAAATTATAAACTTACGATGCTGGAATAGATGGAACGAGGGATACCTTTGTTGATGAAATCTAGGACCTTGAAAAACACACTAGTTTGGGGAAAAAAGTTTGGGAACAAAGAAGTTGAAATAAGTAGCGACTTTTAAAAAACCAAGGCAAAGAAAACAATTTCATGGTTGGGGTAGTTATACACCTTAACAAGATAAAGAATACAACAAGGAAAACCATTACGGGAAGGGTCTAAGGTCGACAATTCAATGCCAAAACCCTTAAGGATTGGGATTAGGAAAATTGGGGTGACAAACTAGGATGCATGCCCAAAGTCCTGGTTCTCTCCAAAGGTTGTTCATCTTGCATCTTAAGAAAGCCGAAGATGCACAATGGGATCTCAAACATAATTGGTGTATAGGCTCAGCACTAATGGCTCTGAAAATGTGGAGAACTCTATTTGACAAGAAAATAGAGAAGTTAGACATCACCCTAATTCGCGTGTGACTTTAAGGTTTTCCCTTTGACTATTGGTCTTTAGATGTTTTCAGGGGCATTAGAAATATTGTGGGGGAATTTGTTGCGACAGATATATCATTTAGAAAAGGAATACAATTTGAAATTTTCTCACATTTTGGTTAGACTAAACAACCATGAGGTTCTAAAGGAGGATATTGAAATTGAGCACAAAAATATTTCTATCATTCAGACATTGGACTATGAAGGGTTTCCATTTAGGTGTTGGCGGTGTCATAAATACAACAATTTATGAGGTTCATCCCAACTAACCATAGGGGCATGAAAAGAGGCCAGGGTTTTGAGCGAAACAAACAAAATAAATACTTGTTCGGATCCATTAGTAGTGGTTATCTTGTTTCCAAAAGTAGGAAGATTTGTTAAAGAGGTACATGAAGAGGAAGGGGGATTTGGGTACATAGAAATTTTGGCAGTTGTGGAAGTTCGCTCTCTGGATACTCTTCTTCGGTCAGGTTGTTTGGAGACTGATATTGGTCATGGTGAGATTTATATGGTTGTCAAGGATACGATGAACGATTGTGTTCTAGAATCATTTGTTCTAGGTATAGACAATTCCCATATGAAGCATGTTGTTATTTTCTCTCCTAAGATAAATTTCCTTCTTCCAAAAAACATGAGATGTTTTCACTTATTAGTTCTCTCGATACATTGTTACTAAACAAATATATGAGTCATGTTATGTGCCCTAATTCATGGGCATATGGAATGAACACACAACCTAATGTTCACCCCTATGTGAATCCTCAAGAGACACCAAAATATGGAAGTGGCCTTCATTAGATATAACTTTAGACCTAGGTCTTCACACAGGGATGTTAAACACATAGTATAAGGATTGGGAAAAAATCCTTAAACCTTGGGAACTAGGAAATAGAACGGGTGAATATCAAACCTCCAAAAGGAACAGGAGAAATTCAAATATGATATAGCACCTGGAAGACCCCCTACCTTTTTTGGGGCGCTTAGAGTAGTGAGAACCCTAGCCATGTTTTGTTATAAGAAAAAAAATAGAGCCTAACCCCTAGAGAATTGAAGATCATTATAAAATATCAAATTTTTTTCTACATATCTGTTAATATCATCATCAAACAAAATTGTCCATGAGGACAGAGTTCAAGAACTATGTCCACATGAACTATATCTCACAAAAGATAACAAGTGTCCAACCAAGCAATGGTGACGACTCGTGGTATTATTCCTCATAACTTTGCGATGTTGCAACCCCATGAAACATAATACCACGAGCTGTCACCATTATTAGCCAACACTTATTATCTATTTTAGAGTTAGTGAATTGAAAGTGGCTAAGTCAATGCAAAAAAGAAAGGCAATAATTTTGACTAAATAAACTATTTTGATAATTGTACCTACATCTTCCGCTATTTTGATAATTGTACCTAACAAACTATTTTGATAAAGAGGATGGTTCTTGGTATTTTGTTGTACAAGTTTTCCATGTTGCAACCTAACGAAACATAATACCAGGAATTGTCACCATTATTAGCCAACACTTATTAGCTATTTTAGTGTTAGTGAATTGAAAGTGGCTAATTCAACACAAAAAATAAAGGTAATAAGTTTGACTACATAAACTATTTTGATAGTTGTACCTACATCTTCTTTGATGGGGCTTCAGCCAATCAAATTGGAGGTATAGGTGTTCATCGTGTGATCACCCAGGACCACTATTTTTGCTTCAAATTGGGTGTTCATATGAGTACAAACACCATATTTGAACTACTTGCTTTATGGACTCTCCTCTATTGTGCTAAATCCATGGTCCTTCCCACTCTGCACATTCATGGTGACTCCACAACCATCATTAATTGGTTCAATAACAGATCAGCACTAACTTTACTTGCACTTGATGGCTACTATCAACGTATCCGTGATATGGAACCTTACATCATCCAGCTAAAATCAGTTCACATATTCATAGAACACAATACTAAGGCTGATAGCTTATCCAAAGAAGCATTAACCTTGGCCTTGGGCCATTTTCAGTTTACTGAATTCACTAATGGTGAATGTACTGATCAGGGCACTTTCTAGCTTTTCTAGCCCTTAGCACTTGAGTCTTTTATGTGCTGTTGCTATTGACATCCTTTGGATGATTGAGGTGGATGATCCCCTCATATTACTGATCTCTCTTATTTATTTCTTCTTTGGATTAGCTACTTCAATATTAGACTTGAATTCTCAATTTGTTGAAGGTTAGTGATGTGGATGTAGTCAAGATTCCTATATTAGAGGTGTTACCTTTGAATGTTTGTCCAGTATTTGTATGAAGTTGATCAATTGTATTCCTTAGGTTTTCCTTAGGGTTGAAAATTAGTATGGGAAAACAAGTTAGCGTTGCCTTAGGGTTTAAAATTAATATGGGAAAACAAGCATCATCAAGACTGTTGAAATATTGTAACTTCAAAGAATATTCTATACGTATCTGTTTTGTGGTCCCTGATGGTCCTACTGGGAGAACCACTTGTATTACTTTGTACCACGGTGCTTCTAATCAGAAGAACTAATAAGAGTCATGAGGCAGTCCCCTCTAATTGTAAAGGTGGGTCATTAGCACCCCAATGTGGTTACTTGAGCCTACATGTGTAACTCGAGCCTACATGATTTAACTCGAGCCTACATGTCAGATGAGTTGATTAAAGTGAATGGATGAATATAAATAGAGGTGTAGTGCTCCTCATTTGGAACACACACTCTCACTTGTGTAGCGCACTAGTGGAGAAGAGAGAAGTATCTGGAGAAGGAGGAGAATCAGGCTTTGATCTCCTTGTTGGTTTTATCTTTTATCTTTTGGGGCATCTATATTGAGGAATATTTTGCTAGGGTTTTCCCTTTAGGGTTTTCCTAGGATAAATATTTGTGTTCTTTTTTGTATGGTTGTGCTTGTCTATATTTCAGTGATGTTGTTTATATGCTTTTGTTATGAAATTGAAATGAAATACTAATGATCTAGCTTAGCATTTGAAAATTCAACATGGTATCAGAGCCACTTTGAATGAAGACATTGTGCAACTACAAAAGCTAATGATTCTTACATTTTGATTCTCTCTCCACAATTGATCAGCAAAAGAAGGCTGGGCTAACTCTCCATTGAAGGGCGCATCTTTCTGTCAAAGCGGAATTTGATTCCGAGCATTTTCAATTTTCGGTGCGCGAAATTAGGGATTATTGCAAAAGAGGAATTTTTGAGTGAGCCTAGAATAGGATTGATATCCTTATCAAAATATAATTTTAGAGACCTGGATCAAGGTTTTTGGTTGGGTAAAACTTCGCGAAATTCAAACCCTAGTTTGACCCTGTTGACGGGCATATATGACTATGCACGTAACGGGGAAGACAACCCAGACCAGGATCCTTAGAGCAGGTTCCAAGCTATTTGGGATGGTTGTTTCCGATAGGTTTAAAGGATTTGTTATCCTGAAAGTCTAACTAAACTAAGTCTAAAAACTAAAGCTATTACTTTGGTTAATTAAATCTAATAAATACCTACAAATGTACAAATTAAACCAGTTAATGAATGTACAAATTAACTAGTTAATCTGCTTACTAATAAATTAGTAATATAATTAAATTAACTTATAAACTAAATCTATTCCATTAACTTAACTTATAATTAAAAGTTAATCAAATATTAACATGTAAAATGTATTACAAATTTGCACTATTCACAAATATACATTAATTACATGAATCAGAAAATAACCTGAATGTAATATGGATATAAATATCTGATTCAATGGCTGTATTATAAAATAGTTTACAAGAAACAACTGTTAATCTGTTCTAAACATTTCTATTCCAATCAGGAGCAATAAAAATTTTAACATGTAATCAATTTATGCTAATAAAATAATGCATGAATACACTTGATTACATTCAAAGAAATTTAAATGTTAACCAAAATCATGCAATAATCACTACACATTATATAAACAATAATTAGATCATTAACCATATAACATGACATATCAGCAGAAATTGAAAACATGCAATATCGATAATCATATAATAGAAACATATCTGTAAAATTCTTTAAAGAATTTCAGCAAACACGACTAAAGTAAAAAGAAATCACAAGACAAATGGACATCACAAACATATGCCAAGTATAAAAACTGAACCCAGTCTTGTGGTGCCCTTTCATTAAAACAAACAAATCAACCCAGTCTTGTGGTGCCCTTTCATTAATTATCGACCCCTCAGCTCCAGCTCTTGGTCTGTTCTTCAAACAATGAAAAAGAAATTCTTCACTGCTGTTAATCCATCCCAAAATTAGCCTGACAGCAGCGATTAGATCTGAAAGAAAAGTCTCTCAGCTCCAGCCTCTCCTGTCACTTTTGATCACTCCTTATTCTTTCAGCAATCAGGCATGAAGATCCTCTTAAAGAAATAATTCTTCAAAACAGAGCTCCTCACTGACAGTCGTGTCTCTAGAGCTCCCCTATTCAATCAAATTTCTCAGGTTTAAATAGATAGAGATCATAAGAAAATCCAATTTAAGCTTTGCACTGGCAAATTCCTGGAAAGAACCGCTCCCCTGCCGGCCGCAACTGTAAAAATCGGGTTCAGAGAACCCCAAAAATATCTCAAAATCCCTCACTTTATGGCGAAATCCACCTGAGTAAAACTAAATGGGTCTGTTCTGAAGAAAACCCATGTGCCAGATTTTTAAGATTTGCCTCCATTTGCTCACAATAAATCTCAGAAAATTGCCTGTGAGTTGAGAACGCGTTTCTATTAACAGCTAAGAAGGAAATTCATCTCATGGCAGTTTCGTTCATCTCACAATTCCAGAATCATAACCATATCCTTCAATCCAGCCACGAATGCCCCTTTAACCTGCATCATCCAAGAAAAATCTTAAATGTAAACCAATTTTAATATTGCGATTGAAACATATTCTATCCCGATTCTTGATCGCAACTGTTCTTGTATCCCTGCAATTTCGTCGCCCTAATCTATGCAAGCAACTGCTGATTTGGATATACATATCAATGCAGACTGTAAACCATTTATAACCGGCCAGATTTTATGATGCATCGTGGCACTCTTTGTTTAACAGCTCAGCGATATAATAATAACTATTCTTCGGCATAATCCTCAACATGAACTTTGCGCGCTATTTCCATGCAGTACGTGATTTGTTATGAACCCGCATTTTGAATAATATGATGTCCATTCACTTATGGCGATTTATAAAACAAGATATGGCATTAATTACAAAAGTGTTGAAAACATCATATTTTAATTCATATAGAGAATATCCAATAATATTCATGGTTATTTCACCCATGTAAAAAAAATATCCACCAATATTACCAATACTGAGAATGCTCATATTATTTGGACTCATGCATATTCCAAAAGATGTAACTCTCAAAGACATCCAAGTATCCATCCTTGACCTTTTGAACAAAATGCATTCACATCTTACTGAATAATAGTTTTAACCTCGACCTCTACATGCAATAAAGATGACATATGAGAACCATATAAAGATAAGGTTATGTTATTGAACAAAAACCTTGAAAATATAATGTGAATGAACTTTGATAAGATGGCAAAAGTATAATAATCAACTTTCCAATTCCAAAACCTTAGCAATATTTACGATAAAATCACATCAAATAATAAACATTTGGATAAGATTTCAAGAGTAGGTTATGATAAATCATCAACATTTATCCCTTGATTCTCAATGTAAATCCTACTCATAAAAATTTCAAAGAAGTGATTTTGTTAACTAATTCCTAGTTCGCAAAGGTTTCTTTTAAAAACATTGAATTTCATGTTTCAGTAGCTTCTAGAATATCATCATTTCTGTAGCTGTCAATTCTTTACTTTTATTAAATGAAATTCAAACATTTCATCAAAACAAAACACAATTTTGTTTGATGAAATAATGGTTTTTTAAAAGCTGTTGGGTAGCGGCACAACAGATGGCGACTGACTGGGCGAAACAGTTATCTCTGCAAAAACATGAAATCTGACTTGTGTATGTAGCAAGATAAGAAACATTCTCTTTAACTCCGACTAGCATTTTCCTGAAGATAAAAGAACTGTGCCTTGTGATAAGACTAGATTTCAAACTAATCCCAAATTCGATTCTTTTATCATTATCCAGAGATTACCTTAAAAAATGATACGAATTTTAAGTTTTTTCAGAAAACATAAGACTCCAAAAGAAATTAGTCCTTGGAAATACAATGCAATTTTGATATTTGACCAGTTTTTAAGATATGATCCCAATACTACAGTCATGACCCTCCTACCCACAGGCGTCCATAGCCTCGAAAGGGTTGACTTTTAACTATACATCCTATCGCTCTAGTCCCAAGATAAGATAAAACAAGAATATTTAGAACTTCTCAATTTATTAATGGGTAAGCTGCATTGGAACCTCTTCACGAGTGTGGGATGACCTCAGATTCTTATAGATTTTTGTATATATAAAAATTTATGATTTGGAATCCAAGTATGCCACAGACGGAGCCCTCCTTCCTACAGGCGTCTATAGCCTCGAAAGGGTTCGTCTTTTAACCCATTTTACCCAACGGCTTATATCCCAAGCTAATAAGTTTAAAGAAGGCTTCATATTCAGCACTTAAGTGCTCATCCACAAGGGATTTGCATGTTTAAAATGGGGGAACGTAATAGGAAACTCTTTACGAGTAATATAGTGTAAAGGATCTATAGATAACTGATTTTACTATTAAATTGCAACTGCTTTCCCAAAACTGATTTATAAATAAGTAATAGAATTCCTAGTAATGATGACTTCGATATCCATTCAATCCAACAATTTGAGGATAATGATAAAAGAAACGAAATAAAGTGAAAGTTTTCATCTAGTACTTTTGTTTGCAACAGTTCAATTTCTTTTCTTTTATTTCTGAGATAAGAAAAGATTTCTAAAAGTCTCGCTTTCTTCATGTTTTATATAATCAGATTCCAATTTTATGACATAAAAAGCGTTGCAAGATCTGAATCGGTTTTCCTGGTTTTGAAAAATCAAAGGAACAACAAAAATCAAAAGAATATATACATGAGTTTTATTTGAGCAAACTACAAAAACAAAGGATTTCAAAATCTATGAGAAAACTCTTAGCAAAGAAAACACACATAACACATGAGTTAAATTAAGATCGCATCAAATGGAAAATAGATTTAACAACATATGACTAATTACCAGTAAAGAAAATAAGAGATTAAAATCGATTAACATGTTTTAAAGCTTTTCATCCCTATTTTTTTTTTTAATTTTTTAATTAAGTCAAAGTTGTTTTTCAATTATTGATGACATGTCAATCTAATGTGTTTTATTCAGAAATCAAAATAACAAAATAAATCCTAATGAGTATGCAGCAATTAAAAGATGAAAGGTTCTTTCTTTTAATGAGACGATTAAAGAAAATGAGAGAAAATAAAGAATTACTTCCCTGATAATGATGTCGTCATCTCATTCATATACCTGCATTTATTCAAACGTAAACAAACATAAATCTTTCTAAATTATAAACCTAACCTAAACTAATAAAATAACATATATACAAACTAAGTAAATGAAAATTTCCAATGAAGCCATTCGCGTAGCTTGACACCTGCCAGAGAAAACAGGTCATGTATGAGCATTAGAAATGGGAATAATTCAAAATGAAGAAAACAAACTAAATCAAATATCGTATGTACAAAGCACAAAGGATGACATGGAAACCTTTTAATAAATGATTCTTCCCACCATGCATAAATCAAATCATAAAAATCAAGTCGGAAGGATATAGATTTCTCATGAGAACCATGACTAAAAAGACTCTTATCAGAAATATGATTCAATATTCGTGAAAAAGAATCAATAAAAAATGTTTCTTTTAATGCAATATCATCATGACTAAATTCGAAAAGAGCAAAATGACATTTGGGTATTATTTGGAGAATAAATATGTCATTGTGTCTTCTAACGTGAAGATTAAAATTGATGACATCATCTTCAGATATGTATATCATGTTGCACTGAGGAAAATTAATTTTCAATATATCATAAATAAATTGTGCATCCCATTCAATATCACAGATTGAATCATAATCTTTACTGACTAAAGATAAAATGGATGAACATGCATGAGTCTTATGAGTAACGATAGTAGAAAAATTATGATCTTCTTCATGACAAATTTGAAATAAATCAGAACGAATCTCAAAATATCCTTCATCTTCAAAAAATATGTTTCCTTGTACCCTATCAAAATCTGACCATAATGAAGAATTCCTTAAAAAATCATTAACATGTAAATGTAGTCTATGATCAGCAAAAACATCAGGATACAGAGAATAGTAAGAGTCAGAGTATAAAAAGGTAAATGCTTCTCTATTGCTATAATTTGTTTCATTGACTGCTTTAATAGAAGCATCATTAACAAAACTCTGATCTAATGAATTTTGTGAAGAAATGAAAGGAAATTACTCGTCATGAAAGGAAGATGGTAAAATGATATCACCACTAGCACATTCGGTTGAAGAATTAAGAATTTTTGGTTTATCTTCCATTGTCTTGAGAATACCAAGAGTTTCGAAATTATCCCTTAATGTAAGAGTTGAATCATCATCCCTTTTATCTTGTTCTTGAATTTGCATGTCATGAAATTCTATGATTTGTTCATTTTCAACAATTTCATTTTCAATAATGGAATTAGGCATAATAGATTCGATATCAACTTGAATGGATGAACTAACATGCATGCTATCTATTGCAGATTTTTCATTCTTTTCCAAATCATGAAATCAGAGAGAGAGATAAGCCAAAGAAACCAATTCATTATGTCCTTTTCGGAAAGCTGGTATTCTTCACGAAACCTGCAACATATTAACATTAATCTGGAAGAGAAATCATAAAGAGATTCATCTTTATGTCTACGAAGATTTCCTATCTCAAGTTCAAGTTTATTAGAGTTATAATCCTCATGATCATCAAGAAATAACTGTGTGAAATGTTCCCATGAATGAATGGATTTTGCTGGCAAGAACACAAACCAAATCAGAATTCTTCCTGCGAAAGTAGCTGCAAAAAGTCTACATTTCTCAACCTCATCAAATAGATCTTCACAAAAAAGATTAAAATCTGAAAGATGATGAGAGGCAGACTTCTTACCTTCTCCATTGAAGCTCAGTCTTCGCAATAAATTAGACATCTCTGGAGAAAAACTTTCACCAGACGTATGAAAGCTGAAAGCATGATTTAACATAATGATATCAGCCATTTCATAGTAAAAATAAATGAAATAAAAAATCGAACAACTCAAAAACGGCCTTCTTGCTGATCAGCCCTCCTTCTAGCACCAATGTTGACGGGCATATATGACTATGCACGTAACGGGGAAGACAACCCAGACCAGGATCCTTAGAGCAGGTTCCAAGCTGTTTGGGATGGTTGTTTCCGACAGGTTTAAAGGCTCTGTTAGCCTGAAAGTCTAACTAAACTAAGTCTAAAAACTAAAGCTATTACTTTGGTTAATTAAATCTAATAAATACCTACAAATGTACAAATTAAACTAGTTAATGAATGTACAAATTAACTAGTTAATCTGCTTACTAATAAATTAGTAATATAATTAAATTAACTTATAAACTAAATCTATTCCATTAATTTAACTTATAATTAAAAGTTAATCAAATATTAACATGTAAAATGTATTACAAATTTGCACTATTCACAAATATACATTAATTACATGAATCAGAAAATAACCTGAATGTAATATGGATATAAATATCTGATTCAATGGCTGTATTATAAAATAGTTTACGAGAAAAAACTGTTAATCTGTTCTAAACATTTCTATTCCAATCAGGAGCAATAAAAAATTTAACCTGTAATCAATTTATGCTAATAAAATAATGCATGAATACACTTGATTACATTCAAAGAAATTTAAACGTTAACGAAAATCATGCAATAATCACTAGACATTATATAAACAATAATTAGATCATTAACCATATAACATGACATATCAGCAGAAATTGAAAACATGCAATCTCGATAATCATATAATAGAAACATATCTGTAAAATTCTTTAAAGAATTTCAGCAAACACGACTAAAGTAAAAAGAAATCACAAGACAAATGGAAATCACAAACATATGCCAAGTATAAAAACTGAACACATATATTGATAATATCCCCAGTTAACAATGTCGTGGCTGCAGACACGTAGCTGTCTGAAGTAACAAACAAATCAACCCAGTCTTGTGGTGCCCTTTCATTAATTATCGACCCCTCAGCTCCAGCTCTTGGTCTGTTCTTCAAACAATGAAAAAGAAATTATTCACTGCTGTTAATCCATCCCAAAATTAGCCTGACAGCAGCGATTAGATCTGAAAGAAAATTCTCTCAGCTCCAGCCTCTCCTGTCACTTTTGATCACTCCCTATTCTTTCAGCAATCAGGCATGAAGATCCTCTTAAAGAAATAATTCTTCAAAACAGAGCTCCTCACTGACAGTCGTGTCTCTAGAGCTCCCCTATTCAATCAAATTTATCAGGTTTAAATAGATAGAGATCATAAGAAAATCCAATTTAAGATTTGGACTGGCAAATTCCTGGAAAGAACCGCTCCCCTGCCGACCGCAACTGTAAAAATCGGGTTCAGAGAACCCCAAAAATCTCTCAAAATCCCTCACTTTCTGGCGAAATCCACCTGAGTAAAACTAAATGGGTCTGTTCTGAAGAAAACCCATGTGCCATATTTTTAAGATTTGCCTCCATTTGCTCACAATAAATCTCGGAAAATCGCCTGTCAGTTGAGAATGCGTTTCTATTAACAGCTAAGAAGGAAATTCATCTCACGGCAGTTTCGTTCATCTCACAATTCCAGAATCATAACCATATCCTTCAATCCAGCCACGAATGCCCCTTTAACCTGCATCATCCAAGAAAAATCTTAAATGTAAA
>LPNX010869224.1:568655-597792 GCA_001517045.1 Pseudotsuga menziesii | reverse complement strand
TTCTATGAATAGGTCAAAAATAATTATCTATATTATCTAGAAAATTCATGGTGCTATGGGAATTGGAATTGGATTATCACAACTTGATCACATACAAGGTTTATATTGAGGAAGGTTATATTGAGGAGCACGTAATAAAATAAAACTTTATTTCTCAATGTCCATTAAAGTCTCAAACCATGTTTCTACATACCACTTACCCAATTAATAAATAATAATAAATAATACTTGAAGGGCACATGGATTATGACACCCTTACTATAACTCGTTTCTATGAATAGGTCAAAAATAATTATCTATATTATCTAGAAAATTCATGGTGCTATGGGAATTGGAATTGGATTATCACAACTTGATCACATACAAGGTTTATATTGAGGAAGGTTATATTGAGGAGCACGTAATAAAATAAAACTTTATTTCTCAATGTCCATTAAAGTCTCAAACCATGTTTCTACATACCACTTACCCAATTAATAAATAATAATAAATAATACTTGAAGGGCACATGGATTATGACACCCTTACTATAACTCGTTTCTATGAATAGGTCAAAAATAATTATCTATATTATCTAGAAAATTCATGGTGCTATGGGAATTGGAATTGGATTATCACAACTTGATCACATACAAGGTTTATATTGAGGAAGGTTATATTGAGGAGCACGTAATAAAATAAAACTTTATTTCTCAATGTCCATTAAAGTCTCAAACCATGTTTCTACATACCACTTACCCAATTAATAAATAATACTTGAAGGGCACATGGATTATGACACCCACTATTTTAATTACAATAAGTACTTGACAAAGAATATAACTGCATGAATAAAAAGTTCACGGTGAGGTAAAATGCATGGACAATTTGTTATTATGAAAAATATACGAAGAATTAACTTATGAAATCCATGAGAAAATTGATGCAAAAGGTGTTGTAGGTATGTAATTAATTAAAAATAATTTCAATTGAAATAGATTTACTCACTCAAAGTCCATTCACATCATGTGAAAAAAAGTAACATTTTTAAGAAAATATGGGAAAATATTTGAAATGGGTAAGTTAAGTTAAAAGAAAGATATTTAAAATTATAATAACAAAAGGTAAATATATGTTAAACTAGAAGACAGATGAACGTCAATACACAATGTTAATAATAATTTTTTGGAAGTTTATAATTTAGTTGTTTTAATACATTGGATGAACCATATATATATATACATAGCATTAAGTTAAAAGTGAGAATGTTAGACGTTTCAAAGTTGTTAAGTGCTAACATGAATGAAGCATTAGAAAAAATTTGAAGTCTAAAATAGACCTCCTACAGAAAATAATATTATAAATTTTAAAGAAAAAGATACAAAAAGCTATAAATTTTAAAGAAAAAGATACAAAAAGCTACTTTTTGTTTTTGTGTTTTCAACTTTATTTCTTTGTGGTTTTACTCAAATTTCAAGTGTAAGCACTCGTTGGGTGCAGAATTCAATTCTGTATCCAAAGTGCCCACAGTGTATGCTTTTGATGGAGAACCCTGTACCACAAAAAATGAGAAATACATTAAAATATGTGTTGCTTGCATCTCTCCAAATGTCAATAAACCAAAATGATCTAAGATACCACAAGTGGCTAGAGTTTCACCATACACCCCATACACCCCACATCACATGAAGCATACCCTATCATAGTGTAAACACTTTTAGAGAAACCTAAAAACTAAAACTACAATTATATAAATTACCCCTCTATATATCCGTAAGGATTGCCATCGTATCCACCTTAGCCCCAATATTAAGAGAGTCTACATCCTCATGGAACATACCAATTCTGGCTTAAAACTATAGTGCCAATACTACTTTGAACGCTGTAGACTATTACAAATGAAAATACCTCAACATATAATTTATTACTAAAAAAGATTCTCCCAAATATTGTGGTGTTCCATATTCCCATATCATATTGGGAATGATTCAACCCTTTACAATGGAGGGCGTTGACAAAAAAAATGGCACTCTAGAAACCCATGCTCATAATACTATCACGCTCTGCATTCCAAGAACATGTGATTTACAATCTATTGTTTATAATGAATCAATCACACATGCTCATAATACTATCACACTTTGCATTCCAAGAACATGTGATTTACAATCTATTGTTTATAATGAATCACATGACAACTATCTGCTAAACCTAAATGGTGAAGTTTAGATTCTGAAGTTGAGGTTCTAGTTGAGTACAACCATCCAAGAACCCTGACCTTAAAGAATAAGTGATATTTGCATATATCTTGACACCTCCAAATCCATTTAGTTTAAACATCTTGTATGGCCATCTTTTATTAAGCCATGCTACAATTGGGGGCTTTGGTAAGATTTTTCAATCTAGTCCTTCAATGCTGTAATCTCTAAAATGTTTAATATTGATTAATATAATCCCAAATCATATTAATATTGATGACTATGAAAAGATATATTCTTCCCCCACATATAAATGGAACACATCAAACAACTATTATAAAAAAACCCTTCTTTGTCAAGACACTATGACACTTGTTCTCATACAAAATGTTTAATATTGGATTAATATAATCACAAATCATATTAATATTGATGACTATGAGAAGATTTATTCTTCCCCCACATATAAATGGAACACATCAAACAAATATTATAAAAAACCCTTCTTTGTGAAGACACTATGACACTTGTTCTCATACAAAGGGGGAGGGGAGCCAAGCTAAAGGATTGAGTTTGACTCAACAAATGATGCCCCCTCAACCAAAGGCCACAAATATTTATTGGAACACGCAAAATCTAAAACTGAAAAAGGAGATAGTTGTTGGAAGACAGTCCACAATACAAAGGGCCCTTAGCATAGCATCCCTCTCCCAAGGTTTAAAATGAAGTTGCTCTCATATAACATTCAAGATATTGGGATGACCTATAAAAAGACGATCCCTCAAATGACTGGTTCAACAATAACATTCAAGATATTGGGATGACCTATAAAAAACGATCCCTCCAATGACTGGTTCAACAACAATGGCCATATGTTCTTTATATACAGGAGACTATGTGCTCGTCTGTCAATGAAAATAAGATACTGCACAAACTTTTTCCGGCGTGGACTTTCATTTTGGTTGTTGCTATAAAAACGTTAGAAGACTGGCCCTTGGATGGAAAAGAAGAAGCCCCCATTATATTTTTTCTCAAAGTCTCTCAATTTCTCTATGGACCTCTTAAATGTCTATGATCCATCCCATGATCATAATGTTTTTTGGGATGGGTTTCTTGACTGTACCCTCTTAGCCCATCTTCATCTCATCCTAGGAGAGCTCAATTTCACAATGCACTGTAGCAAATACTAGGGCCCAAATGCCAAAAAGGACCCTATGGTAGATTACTTTTCCTACCATATAGACCTTCACATTGTTGATATAGAACCTCTTTTTGGGGGTCTACCTGGACCCATAAACATTCTTGTGGTGATCATATCTCAAAAAGGTTAGACTTATTCTTGCTAAACGAGATCCTCCTTATGGATCTTAATGCTTACAAATCATCCATTTTGAAAGTAACCCATTCTGATCATATGCCCATCCTAATTGAGCTCACTAATTCCTCTCCAAAACCTTCAGCACCATTCAATTTAACCCTCATTGGCTGCATTATGAAGATTCCATGACATTTCATGGTCCGAGAAAACTGGGTGATCTATAGATCTTGGACTCACATGCAATGGATGCTTTCCAACATAACATCGTCAGAATAAAAAACTAAGGACTAGTTGATTCGGACCTTCTTAGACTCTGGGTACCCTGATGGAGACTGAAAGTAAAATTACCAATTTGTTGGATACTCTATAAAAATTGGACATTTCAACGATGTTTCAAAGTTTGAGCTGGAATCTTTGGAATCAAAGAAAACTAGGCTCCTTGCGTAACAAGAATATAAATAAAGAATGAAAAGCAAAGCACAAGAATATAAATGGAGAATGAAAAGCAAAGCACTTTGGCTCTGGAAGCTTTTACACTTGAGAATGCTCGTCTGCCTAGAGCTTGGGATAAGGTAGAAAGGGCTGGGCAAAATGTACAATCAGTCATGTACGATCGGGCTGGGCATTGGAGTGAACCACCTTCCATAGATTGATATAGATAGGGTATACCCAAAGAGGTGCTTTCCTCCTCAGTGAAAGTCCAATGAAGGAGTTAAAACTGTTTGTTTTATTTGCAGGGTTAAATTGTTACCACATAACTTCCTCCCCCTTATGGTATTATGTTGGGGAGATAAAAATACAATTTTCTTCCCTCGTCAAGCTCAGGGCATGAAAGAGATTAATACTATATGGATTTTGGGAGAAAAACGAGACAGAGCACTCTGATTTCAATTCTACATCGAAGGCACGCAAATCAAACTATAAATATATGTTTACCGAGCCCTCCAAGGGAGAATATAAGAGATATATTTGTCATATCATCCTTCTTTCAACACTGGTTAATTGAAGATCAAGGATTGGCTCTCCTTGAACCGGTCTCAGAAAGGAAGTCCATTCAACCCTTCTCACCTTACATCATGGAAAATCTCCTCATGGCCCGAATGGTTAGACATCAAAGTTCTTTATGGGCTTCTGGGATCACGCTCTTCTAGTAAAATTCACACGCCTTTCAATTCTACATTCATAGCTAATATTTCTAAAGCGGACTCTCTTCAATGTTTTGATTAATACAGACCTATCTCACTGTGTAACTGCATTTTCAAGCTTATATCTAAAGTAATTGCTTGTTGACTTAAACCTATCCTCTTGTCCCACATTTCTTTACAACAGTTTTGAGTTTTTAGATCATCGAAACATTCACGATGCCAGTGGCCTTGCACAAGAAGCCTTACACTCAATAAAGTCTCAACTTGCATATATGTTAAAACTAAACCTATCCAGAGCATTTGATAGGGTCAATTGGCTATTTCTCTGTCTTATTCTCACTCATGTTGGATTTCATCAGCTTTTCATCAATTGGATCGAACACTGTTACCAAAGTGTTTCATATGCTATCCCTATTAATGGCCCTGCTACCTCCTTTTTCCACCCCTCCAAAGACTTACGTCAAGGTTGTCATCTTTCTCTGCTACTCTTCCTCATCAATGTTGAAGTCCTCAGTCATCATATAAACCACAAAAGAACACAAGGCTCTCTCTGGAATAAACCTCATAAATTCCATGTCTCTCTCACACATCCTTTTTGCCAGTTAGCCTCTGCACATGGAGGTGAAAAGCGCAGTAGCAGAGCCAGGCATTAGGGTAATTATAAAAGTATCGGTTCAAAACAAGGCACAGGCATAGCCCAGCCAAGGTCATCCGACAATTCCTCTGACAATGGCTGAAATGAAAGTTAACATCCAATAAAAATATTTTAAATATTTAAATTTAAATTTGATAAATTTCAAAACTATGTACTTCAATGACATGCCTCCAATTTTTTAAATCAGCTTGTGGGCAAAACAGGGGTTTTGGCCTGTGTGATGTCATCAAGGCTGGGCTACAAGTTTGCTCTTCTTTTATCCATGTGCAGAGGCTAAGTGATATCTTCTTTTTTGGAAAAAACTTCTCTATCTGAAGCTAAATGCATTGAAAGGATACTAAACTTTTTACCTCCTCTACAAGCATGGAAATCAACCTCAAAAAGTCTTCCATCCATTTTTTCCATGTTCCAGAGTCACAAACCTCTACTTCATAAATTCTTGACCTTCTTCCTTGAAGCCTCAGCCTCTACATGTTTCAAACACCTGGGTTTCCTCCTTTAAGCAACTAACTACAAGTACACTGACTGGTATTGGCTCATTGATGAAATCAAAAGGAGGATCAGAACTTGGTACTATCACTGGATCTCCCTAGCAGGCAGAGTAACCCTGATTAAAATTGTCCTCCAAACAATCCCAATTTACTGGATACACTAGCATACGTGCCAAAGGGTCATTTTAGATTCCATTAAAATATATGTGCAGCTTATCTTTGGTCTCAGAAAAATGAGAACAAAATATTTCCATTATGCAAATGGGAGACTCTATTCTCCTAATCCAACAGTGGATGGGGCTTCAAAGACCTCCACAACTTCTAAAAAGCATTAGTTGCCTAGATCTTATAGAGGCTACTCACACAAAAGGGGCTCTGACAAACTGTTATGGAACATAAGTATATCGCCCCTTGACCATTGATTTCTTGGCGTAGATCTCATTTGCATCATGATCATAGAGGCTCTCTTCTAGAGGAATATAAAAAGTAGTTTTCCTTTGATCAATGAATATATAGCTTGGAAACTTGGGAATAAAAAGTAGTTTTCCTTTGATCAATGAATATATAGCTTGGAAACTTGGGAATGGCCAGAAAATACTAGTTGGTTCAGACCCAATTCTGAGTGTCAAACAGAATGATTTGCTCTCTATGAATTGGGTGGCATTATTACATAGTACAGGTCAGATATTTGTCAAGCATATTTCCATCTGAAAAAAGAAAATATTGGATTAGTGGTTGGATGAAAATAAGTCAACTACACCTCTCTCAGATACACACAAATGGGTTGTAGAGCACTAACTTTATAGCATTGACTACTTTGCACCAACTCCAGTAACATCTTCATGCATTGACCAAAGCTTCTAGGCAACTAGTATCAAACCCATCCCCATAGCCCATTCTTTGATTAGTGCAAGCCACACTGTATCAGCCCAATTGTCAACTAAAAATGATCTCTTGGTGATGCTCAGCTACTTAGCACTAAGTATAGCTTCTAGTAAAGACTTCACTTATGGCTATTTCAATGTGGGTTGTTATGGGGCTAATGCTACAAGGTGGGATATCTTCTATTTCCTCTCAATTATGATGGATTCAATTCAAGTTGTGTATTTAGAAAATGGGTGCTAAGTATCACCTATAGCAAATACCTTAAAGCTGCATATATCCAAGGGTTTAATTGTATATTAAAGCTCCAAACATCTAAAGGTTCAAAGTTGATGTTGAATTGTGTCAACAATGGAGAATTTCAACTTGAAGATCAAACATCTCATTCTATTAAAGACAGTTTGCCTAAATTTAACAATCTTTCATGCATACATACTTAAATTAAACCTCATTACTCATGGACTATTCAAACAAAAGTAAATGCTCAGCCTTTACATGAGATTACTAACAATCAAACTACAATGACTATAGCCTTGCTTAATACACAGCTTTTTGCACAAATGTCCTAACAATATTATTAAGTGCATAATATGACAAATTGCCCAAGGACTAAAGGTTTTTAAAAAAAATACAAAACAAACAAACAAAACTTGGTTTTTTAAGGATAGTATTTTAGTCACTATTGTTTGTAAGGTGCATAAAAAAGGCACCAATAAAACTTTTTGGACCAAGTTCTAAATGATTGTTTCTAACATGTATTCAGTTGTTTGCAACACTCTTTTTGGATGTGTTGCTAAAAATATTAAAAATAAAATTTTGAAAAAACGATGATTCTTTAATAAGCTACAAAATAAAATAAAACAATAAAAAAAAATCATTTTGTTTAGGCCTTGTTTAACAATCCTGGATATTGGTGAGAACTCATTGAATCTGTCATGTAGGCCTATAACAAGCTGAGGTTGTCCTTCCTACGCTATCCAACCCTCATTTAGGCCTATAACAAGCTGAGGCTGTTCCTCCTACACTATCCAACCCAAAGCCTTCAGCATTGTACTAGGACTTGTTGTAGGAGTAGCACATTACCTTCTAGGTGGAATCATAGGCATTCTCCATAGCAAGAACCAATTGCAATAGGATAATGGTTAGAAGAATTTGAAAAGCATTGTGGCATCAAGATTTCCAGAATTCAAGGCTTGGCCCAAAAACCCCACTACTCATCATATTTGGTTCAGTATTGCAACATCACATTTGGTTCATGTTTGGCTCAATAATGCAACATCACACTCGGTTCAGTATTGTAACACATCACATTTAGTTCAGTATTGCAACAGCACATGAATATTGCCACAACACGTTACTTCAAGAGTCATTATGGTATTACTGAAGCACACCTTTATCATAAACATTTTGCTTCTACAATAAAATAAAATCATTTTCATTTAAATACACAGGCTTAGAGTTTGCCTTAACCATACATATCTCCTTTTACATGCGTAAATAATGAAAACCAATCTCAATTCCACCCTTAGATAATAGGGAAAATATTTAACCAGTTTAAAAAACACATCATAAAAGATCCAACTAAACCTCCACGATATAATCTCAAATCTCCAAAATCTGTATAATTATAAAACACAAGAATAACTTAACAATTAGCAAATGTTCAAGATTAACATATCAGTTAACATGAACAATCATCTTTAAGATAAAATATTCACTTACCTTCAAATTTTATCAAAGGTGGAACTAAAAAAACACTCAAAACCGTTCTACAGCCATTGCCTCGAACTCGAACTCGAACTCGAAGAGTGTTTATAAGATCCGTTTTACAGGGGGTGTCAAAGGACACCATTGAATCGAATTCGAAGAAATTAGGCGCTGGTGAACTTGGTAACCGCTTTGGTGCCCTCAGACACAGCGTGCTTCGCGAGCTCCCCTGGAAGAGCCAGTCTTACAGCAGTCTGGATCTCTCGGGAGGTAATGGTCGGCTTCTTGTTGTAGCGGGCGAGTTTCGCTGCCTCGCTGGCCAACTTCTCAAAGATATCGTTGATGAAGCTGTTCATTATTCCCATGGCCTTGCTTGATATACCGATATCAGGATGAACCTGCTTCAGGACCTTGAAAATATATATCTTATACGTTTCCACGCTCTTCTTGTGCCTCTTCTTGCCCTTCTTCTCACCAGCTTCCTTCGGCAGTTTCTTCCCAGCCTTAGGAGGAGCGGGCTTCTTCTCCGCTGCGGGGGATTTCTCTGCGACGGGCTTCTTCTCAGCCGGTTTCTTCTCTGCCTTGGGAGCCATTGCTCGAGATTCGAGTTCGATTCACACAAAAATCAGATTCACTCTTCGACAGAATTGTCGATACAGAAAAATCGCAGATGAAAAAATTGTAGAGTAAATTTCTGTACTTATAGTAGGAGAGGTCTGTTCTCCTATTGGATTATTTGAGTATGACACGGATTGGGGCGTCTGTTTAATCTAGGCCGTAGATGGGTCCTTCTAATCGACGGTTGAAATATGGTAGGTTAGATGCAAACATAACTTAACCTAGTACTTAATCTCGAGCGTGCCCCGTGAAGAAGTCATCCGCTCCGCTCTTCGCAATAAAGTAAAGAGAAGCACGTGGCATGCAACCGCAAACTCGCTCAAGAAGACCAAGTCAAATTACAAATATCTACATGTCTAAGAGCTTAACGTGTAGTCTTGTTGAGCTTATCATCAAATATGATTAAAAATTAAATAAATTTGTTTCAAATATAAATTTCTAAAATATCATTATAATAAAAAATATAAATATATTTACATGTTATAGGTTTAAATTCTAAGGGTAGAGTATGTACACTTTTGTAAATCTTTATAGGTTTAAATTCTAAGGACAGAGTATGTACACTTTTGTAAATCTTTTTTTAACTATAGAACAACAACCTTTCAAAAGTATATCTAATAGCAGGATTTGAGACGTCCTGAAGCCCACTAAAATATCATTATAATAAAAAATATAAATATACTTACATGTTATAGGTTTAAATTCTAAGGGTAGAGTATGTACACTTTTGTAAATCTTTATAAGTTTAAATTCTAAGGCAGAGTCTGTACACTTCTGTAAATCTTTTTTTTAACTATAGAACAACAACCTTTCAAAAAGCCCCAAGAGTTAGCTCAATCGGTCGAGCACCGTAGTTAGGCCTCCCGGCATGTGAGGTCGCGGGATCCATTCTCCTCGACGCTCTTCGGGTTAGGCATGAATTGTGCTGAGAGTGAGGCCCCTTCGGGTGGGCCCTCTTGAAATTATTTCGTGGATGTAGCCCGTCGGTCAAGCCGACGCGTGAACCACATTGAAAAAAAAAAAAAAAACCCAACAACCTTTCAAAAGTATATCTAATAGTAGGATTTGAGATGTCCTGAAGCCCACTGAGGTGAGCCTGAGCCTTTATCCTAGGGGTCGACTACCCTTTGAGCCTTGTCACAACGGGTTAATGAGCAACGCTACCCCTCCCCTCCCCCACCCCCCCCCCCCCCCCCCCCCCCCCCCACTAGTTTCGAACATGTGATCTCTAGGGAGATAACACATGTTCTTAACCATTAGGCCCACTCAGGTGCTCTTACACCTTTGTAAATCTTAGCAATTACATCAATATGCAAAGAGGGGTCCTTGTCCCACAAACAAGGGGGTCTCATACACCAAATTTGTGTCTGACTTGACTGTGACCTTAAAAATAAATTATCATTATTACATGACACTATGTGATATACTATTATAGCTGCTAGTTATTCTTCCATTTTAAAAGGGAGACAAATCCTTTTAAATTAGTATTTTTTTCATTAATGGCATCAATTTTTTTTCTAAGCTAGATAATTTTATATTGGTTCAAAAAAATTATACTTAGCATAAGATGCTTGGTCTATCACTTTGGAAACCATACTTGTAATACTCCAAAAATTCATAAAAATTTAAAAATTTTCATGTAACATGTAATGTTCATAGTCGTCACTGCCTAAGAACAATTAACTGCTAACGGTTACTTTAAACAGTATTAAATTAGAATTGATTGCCTAAGAACAATTAACTGCTAACGGTTACTTTAAACAGTATTAAATTAGAATTGATTAATTTGTTAAGCTCTAGTTCTGTATACTTATTAGTTTGTTTTCATAATTCCATGTTAAGGATTTGATTTAGTAGGTTCTGATTTGAAATTACAAGAATTGAAAAGTATGTTTAAATTCTAGTACTAAGTTTGTTTACTGTCTTATGACAAGTAGGAAAGAACTTCAGTTGAGATCGAGGCTTACTTAGATTATAGCTAATGCAGTGATGTGATGCTTCTTTTACAGGTCCTTTATAGGTAAGAAGTTTGTTACCAGTTTCCAGATTGAGATTATTATCTCAACTAGCATAGAATTAAATGCTAGTATATTTATTTGTTTTACGTCTTTGAGTAGTAAAAGAGGTATCATTGATCTTATTATTTATGTCCTTCATAGCTATTAGTAATATAAGTAAATTATTGTAAACTGAACTTAGTTCAGTTACCCTTCCAACTTGCTTTAGTTGAAACTTGATCGTTTAACTTCCATCAATCTATTTGCAGTTTAATTCTTATGTATAACTCTAATGAAGTTGTATAACATATTTCTTTGTTTACTTACTTGATGTCAAGTTAGACTCAAGAGTATTTGTTTTTCACAATTAATGAGTTAAATAAACTTAGGAATCCTATGTTCTAAGTGTAATCATAAGTACAAAGACTGCTATTCACATATGGAAATTAATCCTAGTGTATAAGATAGTTCTTCTAACTATTCTAGTAATTATCAAATGAAGAAATAATGGTACAATTTCTTTTCATATGGTCTTTATTCCACCAAGCGATATTTATATATAAATCTAAGCTTAATACCTAGATTAGACAAAGCTATGCTATACACCTCCTAAGTTCTCAACCTCATAAACTTAAAAGTCTAAATCTTTTACTAGATCTTACCATGCTATGGATTCTCATTATTTGTTGTTCATTATGCAATTAAGGTTAAATAAATTCTTATATAACCTTTTATCATTTCAATGTTTGCAAACATAAGGATATAAACCTTAGTGTAATTTCTTCTTCTCAATTATACCCGTTAGCGTTATGAAATGCATAATCATAAAGTCACAAAATTGTGAATTTAAGCCAAGGTTATTAACCATAGTTTTACTTTGTAAAAAAATTGCAATGTGTGTAGGCTGCTTCAAGGAACTCTCGACTATTGCATGAAACCCACTCTTTGCAAATAAATTCGAGAACACGTGGTTGATGTTCATTGATTAGAGTTTTGGTTTGACCTTGGAACAATATAAGACTGTCTTAAACCCTAAAAACCGCATTTTACCTATCTTCGTTTTCCAAGCTGTGGTGTGAGGGGCCGCAGGCTCATGGCTGCATGGTCTACCTACTTCGCTCCTGATGTAAATGAACACACTGGCTTCTTTAGTTTACCTTTAGCTGTGAAGATCTTTCGTTTCCTCGCCATTCTCTGCCTCTACGTGTTTTACTGTCATTCTTTCTCTATGTAAGTGCGTGGTCTTTGTCACTGATACCAAGCCTTTGTTTAAGCTACCCTTTGGCACTATGTAGTGACAAAACTTTGTCTGGTAGGTTCAGTGTTGGGGTTTACTTCGATGTTAGTTGGAGTTTTCTTGCTAGGGTTCTCGTCGATGCCTCCTTTGTTGCTCAGCATTAAAGCTCTGGTAAATTGGGTCTACTCTTAATACCCAAATCGAGGCCGAGAACAGTTTCTTCAGGTGAGGAAAAGTGTTTGCAAAGAAAATAATTATCATACCCTTATTCATATACTATTTACTTTGTTATTTATAATTTTTCTCTCTTTGTATTGTTTACAATTTGTGCAGGTTTCATAAGGATACTCCGAGCTGGCAGAAGAACCAAACAAAGAACGCCATGCAAGATATTTTAGGATTCGTGACCCTCTAGTAAGCCTTGGTCTAGCCTGGGGTTTTCTCCTGCAATGGTTGTATGGTGTAAATGTTATAATTGCCCATGTGGTTGTAGGTTTACTCGTTCGATCGAGACTATATGATGCTCCGTTTGTTTGGATTACGGCACGGTTGTGGTTACACTGTGTTGTAACAAGTTTTGAGGGGTCGTGTGGCAGTTACTTTATTAAGTTGTTTAGTTTATTTTAAGTCCCTTTTCAACTGAATTCGTAATGGAAAAACTCCAGGATTTCATAGCTGAGACTTTAGGAATGAAATTTGGGTCTAGTTTGTTTACAGTTTTGTTATTTTAAAGCTGGATTATAAGCCGTGACTCTGTTGGTAAACGACCATAGGCCGATACTGATATGTTTCAGTTTAATCGTTTTTTTTAAATACTATTTAGATTTTTATTTAATAAGCTCGTAGCTTATTCAATATACTTATGTTTTGATTATATATATATATATATATATTCTATGATTTTAAATCGAAGAAGGCACCCTGGTAATAATTTGTTATTTTGGTTATTTCTTGTTGAAATTAACCTATTAGAGGTTGTGGTTAAGTAAATTAATATTTATTTTGTTTTATGTGTAAATTGCATCTAAGGGTTCTGAGAGTAGGTTTTTAGATCATAACTTGGTTATTACTGTCAGTAATGGTTAAAAGAAATGAAAAATATATCTTGTATCTTTATTGTTTCCTGGTTGGAAAATATATTGATGTGTTTTTATTTACATGTTGTGTATAATTATTCAAACGGTTTTTAATATTGTTCCTTGGGGAGTATGTATTAATTTTCCTATATTCATTTAATTGATGCTTATGGTTATATAAATACAGTATGTAAGCTTTAATTTGTTTTATGGATTAAAGATTAACCCCTGTTAGTGAAAGAGGTGGTAATGCTATTTTAAATTTACAGTTTCTTATAATTAGGTTTTATTTATAAAACCCTAATTTCTCTTAGTTTAAGTACATAGTTAGTAATTCATTTTTAAATTACCCTAGTTTGCATTTTTACTTAGATGAATCTATTACAGTAAATGTCTAGCCTTGTTTACTGTTTCTTAAAGTTAATATTAGTTATCTAATTTATGTTTATATAATAACTGTTAATTATTATAATAATAGACTTATAATAATAATTTATCTACTGTGTAAACCATTACACAAACTAAGTAATCATATACCTTTGGATCTTTCCTAACAGTTCTGTATATATTATTCAAGTACTCTCACTAAATAAAGACATCTAAAATTAAAGGAAAACATACATACAAATCACACATATGAACCTGTAGAAGATAGTAATTCACAATCATGCACATTTCATTCGATTCTTTCTCTGAAAATTAATCTAACCTACTGTACTAGAGTACTACCTTTATAAAAGGTGTGGAAAAATACAGTTAGGTATTTTTCTATCTATTAGTAAATCTAGAAATTCTTCTAATCATTTACCCTAATCTATCTAGTTCATAACTTAACTATCTTTTCACTGTAAAAAATATTTCTCCTCACTAACCCTAGCAGCAACAGAACAGAAGCATAACATTTCATTGCTTAACTCAAACTTTTCAGATAACAACAAACAAATAGATAGCTAGATAAATCAAGTAGAACTTGGAAAAGTAGATGAGGTGACAACAGCTTAAGGAACCTGTTCCTCCCAACCAACTCCTGGAGAAAAGCTAGACTACAATTCTTAGGACCCCCGAGTTTGTCTCCTGGTCCACCTGGTAGAAGTACTGGGTGAGAGATGTAGTTTAGTAATCCTCTGCAACTCTACTGAGTGTTCAGCAATAAGTGTTAGTTCTGCATGCATCAGTATGAACTGAGCTTAGAATAGCTGCACTAGTTCAAGTCTTCAACACTTTTCCACTTAAAATGTACTTTAGCTAGTCCCCTCCATCGAATTTTCTTATGCACTTCATTCACTTAGAATGTTCACAAGTCAAGAATGAGTAGCCTCTGTTGTCTTCAATGGGATTTTTTGTTAGCATGCCTAGGTTTTTTGGGTCAATTTTCACTTAATGAGCCACCTACTCTTGTTCCACTTTCTTGGGGAACATGACCGCAAAAATAGGGAAGTTACCTCCTGCAACAACTAGAAGTAGTTTGAGGATGTTGTCAAGTGTCAATATGCTCTCAACTCAGCCTTTTCCACCAAGTGACCAGTAAAACACTCATTTAACAACTTCCCTAAGTTGTTGTCTCATCTTTCATTTATTTATTAATTAAATATTCAGCAATTACATTCAATTATCCTTGACCCCACTTGGTCAATAATTACAAACTTTATAATAAAACTTATCATAATGTTTCTTAAAACATAAAATGTTTTGCAAATTGGGGCATGTGACATACACACACCCTTAAATTATAACATCGTCCTCGATGTTATTTATTCTTCATCCTCATATTTTCCCTGGAACAGAATTGGATATGCATCCCGCATATGACTCTCCAATTCCTAGATGGCTTCTTCTAGACTAAGGTGCTTTCATTGCACCTTCACCTGACCAATGGTGCGATTCCGAAGCAAGATTTCCCTCCTTTCGAGGATACAATCCGGTTCCACCTGCACATCATTCCGGTTTATAACATGAGTAGCATCATGTACATATTTTTTTAACACAGAAATATGAAAGACATTATGAACCTTCAAATTTGGCGGTAAAGCCAATTGATATGCCACTTGTCCTATTCTAGACAGTATTTCAAAAAGGTCCGCAATATCGGGGTGCTAACTTAGCACAACTTCCTAATCTCAGAGAACTATTTTTAGGCCTCACCTTAATAAAGACATGTTCACCAACCTAGAACTCTTTTTGAGTTCGTTTAAGATCTGCTTGACTTTTCTGTCGATCTTGCGCAACTTTCAAATTACCTTGCACCTGTTTTACAATTAACTTTATCTCTTTTAATAGTTCAGGTCCTAATACTAACCTGTCAACTGGATTACTCCATGAGATGGGGGTAT
Source organism: Pseudotsuga menziesii (assembly GCA_001517045.1). Taxonomy (NCBI): domain Eukaryota; kingdom Viridiplantae; phylum Streptophyta; class Pinopsida; order Pinales; family Pinaceae; genus Pseudotsuga; species Pseudotsuga menziesii. Next base: position 582,159 of record LPNX010869224.1, on the reverse strand, counting down.
TGCACTTCCTGCTATACAAAATTTCAAAAGGACTATATCTTATTGAAGCTTGGTAGTGGTTGTTGTAAGCAAACTCTACCAAGTGTAAGTACTCTTCCCATTTACATGGTTGTTCCTTAACATACATTTTGAGTAGATCTTCCAATACTTGATTCACTCTTTCAGTCTGTCCATCTGTTTGGGGATGGAAGGAGGTACTGAAATTTAAAGTAGTATTCAGTCCTTTAAACAAAGACTTCCAGAAATTTTCCATAAACTTAGGGTCTCTGTCTGAAATTATTACTTTCGGTATTCCATGTAAACGAAAAATTTGTTTTAAGAATATATCAGCAATATTAGGAGCCTTGTAAGTAGTTTTTACAGGTATAAAATGAGCTGCCTTACTAAGTTTGTCAACGACTACCATTATTGAGTCATTCAAATTTTGATTTCTAGGTAGTCTTGTAATAAAATCAAGGCTAATTATCTCCCACTTCCAGCTAGGGATAGGTAATGGCTGAAGTAACGCAGCTAGATGCTGGTGTTCAGTTTTAACTTGCTGACATTCAAAGCACTTGGCAATGTATTCTGCCAGTTCATTCTTCATGTTTGGCAAAAAATAATCCTTTCTTAACATGGTTATAATCTTCTGATAACCAGGATGTCCTGAGTAAGGAGTCTTATGAATTTCGTTTAAAATGCGTAACTTTAATTTAGGTACATTAGGTATATACAATCTATTTTTATATAGTAATAATTCTTTTTTCATTTAGACTATACCTTGTACTTAAACTTTCAATTAAATTTTCGGTTACTTTTGCTTGTAATTTCTGATAATTTTCATCCAATCTTACTCCTTCCTCTAGTTGTTCTTCTAAATCTGTTTTATAGGTGCTAATTGCTGCTACAAAATTTAGTTTTGCATTCCTGCTTAAAACATTAGCAACATTATTTTATTTTCCCTTAATATGTTGGATTTCAAAATCGTACTCACTAAGGAAGGCTAACCACCTAGCTCGCCTTGCGTTTAAGTTAGGTTGATCCAACAAGTATTTTAATCCTTTATTATATGTCATTAATATAAACTTTCTTCTGATTAAATGATGGTGCCACATCTTTAAGGCATGTATGACAACAGCTAGTTCTAAGTCATAGGTCGCATAGTTTTTCTCATGAATCTTCAGCTTTCTAGACTCATATGCAATGACGTGTCATTCCTGAGTTAAAACTCCACCTAATCCATCATTGCATGCGTCCGTACATATTATAAAATCTTTATTAGGATCAACAATTCTTAAGATTGGTGCGGTGGTTAATAATGTTTTTAACTTTCTAAAACTATCTTCACACTTTTGACTCCACTCGAATTTCTTCCCTTTCTTCTGTAAAGAAGTTATGGGATTTGCAATTCTTGAAAACCCTTCGATGAATCTTCGATAATAACCAGTAATCCCCATGAATGATTGTACGTCATTTACATCTTTTGGGACTGGCCATTCTTCAATTGCCTTTATCTTTTCTAGATCAACTGAGATCCCTTCTTTAGTAACTACATGACCTAAGTACTGTATTTTATCCTTAAAGAAATCACATTTACTAAATTTTGCAAAGAGACGATGTTCTCGTAATTCTTGTAAAACAATTTTTAAGTGTTCTTCATGTTCCTCTTTAGACTTCGAATAAATTAAAATGTCGTCAATGAATATGACCACGAATTTATCAAGGTACTTATGCATTACATTATTCATCAGACATATGAAGACAAATGGGGCATTAGTAAGCCCGAATGGCATAACAACAAACTCATAGTGACCATATCTGGTCCTAAAAGTTGTTTTAAAAATGTCTTCATCTTTGATTCGGACCTGGTGGTAACCAGATCATAAATCAATCTTTGAAAGTACATTCACTCCACGCAGCTGATCAAACAGATCATCTACGCAAGGTAACGAATATCTGTTTTTAATGGTCATTTTATTAAGTTGACGGTAATCTATACATAAACGTAGAGTACTATCTTTCTTTTTAACAAAAATAACAGGTGCTCCCCAAGGAGACACACTGGGTTTGATATAATTCTTATCAATAAGTTATTTTAACTGTTATTTTAATTCATTTAATTCCAATATATTCATCCGATAAGGGGCTTTTGAGCTGGGCACTGCTCCAAGTACCAACTCAATAGTGAAGTCTAACTCCCTCTTCAGAGGCAGTCCTAGAATTTCTTCCGAAAATACATCTGAATACCCCCTTAGGATTGGAATGTCTTCCAATTTTAGTTTATCTTCGTTACTAGTATTTTCTTCATTAATTACTGTTACAACAAAGGATTTACAACCTTTCTGAACAACCCTCTTTAATTGCAAAGCAGAGATCTGTCTTATAGTTGTTTTTCTAGGGATTCCTCTTACATTTACTGTTTCTCCATCGTTATTTACGCAAGTAAAAGTTTTATCGAAACAGTTCTGGACTACCCTATGCTGTTCTAACCAATCCATACCAATTAACATATCATAAGAACCTAAAGGTAGTATATTAAGCTTAACAGAGGTTTCGAACTGATCCATGTTTACAGTACAATCCTTTACAAAACTAATCACTTTTCTTTTTGCGCCAGTAGCTAGTTGAACTAACCATGACTTTGCAAATTTTTCTACTAATAACTTGCATTTTTCTACTAAATCAGGATAAATATAACTTAAGATGGCCCCTAGATCAATTAAAATAGATATAGGTGTTTGATTCAGCTTACCTTCCACTTCCACCATGGAAGTTTGATAGTCCGCCTGCCTGTTTTCCAGTGCTGCATTGATCCTAGGCATTGTCCTTGCTAGATCACCAACAGTCATCTCCTCCTACGCCGTATGTATGTTGTTAACAGTCTTCTTTCAGTTGGGGCAAATTGATGCATAATGAAGACCATTACATTCTCAACATTTTACTGGTTCTTTTCGTTCATTATGGTTAGTGTAATTACTGTGGTTATTAACAGGTTCTTTATTTCTAAGACCATTTGGATTTATCTGTGAATTACCTTTATTCCCTTGGAAGTTTTTATTAGGAAAATTCCGTGTGTTATTATTTCTAAAATTACGGTTAGGTACGAAACCTTTCTTTCTCTGTTCAAAATTATTAGATCTTTTAGCCTTCCAGATTGACATACTTTCCTTTTTATGATTATGCTCGTAACAGAAATTCGCCTTTCGCATAGCGTCCTCTAAGGTTTTTGGATTATCATATTCAATTCTATCTTTTATATGAAAAGGTAAACAACTTAGAAACCGCTATACCTTAGGCTTCTCATCCACAATGTAAGGCACATATCGAAGCAGACTTAAAAATTTACTGTTTAGTTCTTTCATGTTCATTGTTCCCAGCTTTAGTTAATAAAATTTCTTAGCCTACTCTACGTAATACTGTTCTGACAATAATTTCTTCTTAAAATATTTCTTAAATGTACTCCAGTTAATGTTCTTCTCCTTAATGCCTTTTACTTGTTTTAGGTCCTGCCACCAAATATCTGCCTTCCTAGTGAGGTTAAAATGGCCATTCTTGTTTTTATCTGATTAGAATAATTGTAAATTTGAAATATTTCTTCATCCCAGATATCCATGATTCAGCCTCTTCTCCTTTCTCAGTTTCACCATTAAAGGTTGGTGGTTTTATTTTCTTAAATTCTTCTGAAATTTCTTCATAAGGCTTAAATTTTCTCTTTCTTGTCTGATGATTATCTTCGCTACTATCACTAGTATACTGATAATTCTTCTTATGTGGATCGCCATAAATCTCAGAGGATGAGCTACTTTCGATTCTAGACTGTTTAGATTTTTTATTTTTATGTTGGTAAGACATATCTTCAGATTCCGTTCGTTTATGTTTTTCTTCATTTTGAAAATTTTCCATTAAAATCTGATTCAGCTCCTCCTGAGCTCTCAGAATTCTTTCATTTTCCTTTTTGACCATTTCCATATCTGTTCTTAGTTCCTTAATCATCTGTAATAATTCAGAAGAGTTATTAGTTATTTCTTCTTTTATAGGTTCTTTTTTAGAATTACTTCGTTCAGTAAATGGGGACTCCTCATCTGCATATTCCTCCAATCTTTCCATACCTGCAGTTTAACTCAGAAAAATTCTCTGGAAATAATATTTCAAAAAAAAGTAATAATCAGTATGCATGTTTTTAAATCTATTGTTTATCTATGCAAGTTGAACCACATTCAAGCCTAGTGTCTAAACCTCGTGCTCTGATACCACATGTAATACTCCAAAAATCCGTAAACATTTAAAAAATTTCATGTAACATATAATGTTCGTAGTCGTCGCTGCCTAAGAACAATTAACTGCTAACGGTTACTTTAAACAGTATTAAATTAGAATTGATTAATTTGTTGAGCTCTAGTTCTGTATACTTATTAGTTTGTTTTTATAATTCCATGTTAAGGATTTGATTTAGCAGGTTTTGATTTGAAATGACAAGAATTGAAACATATGTTTAAATTCTAGTACTAAGTTTGTTTACTGTCTTATGACAAGTAGGAAAGAACTTCAATTGAGATTGAGGCTTACTTAGCTTATAGATAATGCAGTGATATGATGCTTCTTTTACAGGTCCTTTATAGGTAAGAAGTTTGTTACTAGTTTCCAGATTGAGATTATTATCTCAACTAGCATAGAATTAAATGATAGTATATTTATTTGTTTTACAGCTTTTAGCAGTAAAAGCGGTATCATTGATCTTATTATTTATGTCCTTCATAGCTATTAGTAATATAAGTAAATTATTGTAAACTGAACTTAGTTCAGTTACCCTTCCAACTTGCAATAGCTGAAACTTGATCGTTTAACTTCCATCAATCTATTTGCAGTTTAATTCTTATGTATAACTCTAATGAAGTTGTATAACAGATTTCTTTGTTTACTTACTTGATGTCGAGTTAGACTCAAGAGTATTTGTTTTTCACAATTAACGAGTTAAATAAAGTTAGGAATCCTATGTTCTAAGTGTAATCATTAGTACGAAGACTGCTATTCACATATGGAAATTAATCCTAGTGTATAAGATAGTTCTTCTAACTGTTCTAGTAATTATCAAATGAAGAAAAAATGGTACAATTTCTTTTTATATGGTCTTTATTCCACCAAGCGATATTTATATATAAATCTAAGCTTAATACGTAGATTAGACAAAGCTAAGTTATACACCTCCTAAGTTTTCAACCTCATAATCATAAAAGTCTAAATATTTTACTAGATCTTACCATGCTATGGGTTCTCATTATTTGTTGTTCATTATACAATTAAGGTTAAATAAATTCTTATATAACATTTTATCATTTCAATGTTTGCAAACATAAGGATATAAACCTTATTGTAATTTCTTCTTCTCTATTATACCCATTAGCATTATGAAATGCATAATCATAAAGTCACAAAATTGTGAATTTAAGCCAAGGTTATTAACCATAGTTTTACTTTGTAAAAAAATTACAATCTGTGTAGGCTGCTCCAAGGAAATCTCAACTATTGCATGAAACCCACTCTTTGCAAATAAATTTGACAACACATGGTTGATGTTCATTGATTAGGGTTTTGGGTTGACCTTGGAACGATATAAGACTGTCTTAAACCCTAAAAATTGCATTTTACCTATCTTCGTTTTCCAAGCTGTGGTGTGAGGGGTCGTATGCTTATGGCCACATGGTCTGCCTGCTTCGCTCCTACTGCAAATGAACACACTGGAATATTTAGTTTACCTTTACCTGTGAAGATCTTTCGTTTCCTCTCCATTCTTTGCCTCTGTGTGTTTTACTGTCATTCTTTCTCTCTGTAAGTGCGTGGTCTCTGTCGCTGATACCAAGCCTTTGTTTGAGCTACCCTTCGGCACTGTGTAGTGACAAAACTTTGTCTGGTAGATTCAGTGTTGGGGTTTACTTTGATGTTAGTTGGAGTTTTCTTGCTAGGTTTCTCGTCGGTGCCTCCTTTGTTGCTCGGAATTAAAGCTCTGGTAAATTGGGTCTGCTCTTAATACCCAAATCGAGGCCAAGAACAGTTTCTTCAGGTGAGGAAAAGTGTTTGCAAAGAAAATAATTATCATACCCTTATTCATAAATTATTTACTTTGTTATTTATAATTTTTCTCACTTTGTGTTTTGTTTACAATCTATGTAGGTTTCATAAGGATACTCCGAGCTGGAAGAAGAACCAAACAAAGAATGCCACGCAAGATATTTTAGGCTTCGTGACCCTCCGGTAAGCCTCAGTCTGGCCTGGGGTTTTCTCCTGCAATGGTTGTATGGTGTAAATGTTATCATTGCCCACGTGGTTGTAGGTTTACTCGTTCAACCGAGACTATATGATACTTTGTTTGTTTGGATTACGGCACGGCTGTGGTTACACTGTGTTGTAACAAGTTTTGAGGGGTCGTGTGGCAGTTACTTTATTAAGTTGTTTAGTTTATTTTAAGCCCCTTTTCAGCTGAATTCGCAATGGAAAAACTTCAGGCTTTCATAGCCGAGACTTGATGAATGAAATTTGGGTCTAGTTTGTTTACAGTTTTGTTATTTTAAAGCTGCTTATAAGTCATGACTCTGTTGATAAAGAGCCATAGGGTCGTAACTGATATGTTTCAATTTACTCTTTTTTTTTTTCTAAATATTGTTTAGATTTTTATTTAATAAGCTCGTAGCTTATTCACTATACTTATGTTTTGATATTTTTTTTTCCAAAGAAAAAAAGCGTAATTTTATTCATCTTTCGAGATCAAAATTACATTATGAATATTCACTGAAGCGTGAATCCATTCAACCATAAGCTGGTTCTTTTGAAGGGCCTGTAAGGTCTTCTATAATATAATCATGGTAAGCATACGCAGATGCTTGTCCAAAAAGTTATCATTTCACTGTCGATTACTAACAGTACATGAAGTCTGATATACAAAAAAACAAAATAAAACGTTTACTTTGTGCCAAGACCGTCTGCGGTGTATCCTGGGAATGCATACGAGTATGCATTTTACATATGTGAGATGATCGTTACCTTTGATCCCCTCGTTATCATGACAATGATATATATAATCATAAAAACATAAGATAGAGTTCGGCCTGTTAAAACATCTGTAGTTTTAAAACAAAAAACTTGTCGACCAGCCTGTCAAAAATCATAGTTGTTCTATAAACGGCCTGTGGTAAAAAGCCTGCATTCTGCCATTAGTGAATTCTTTCACCATCCATGTACCCTCTGCCAGCCGGAGCCCTTCCTTGGAAGCTTTGTCCGCTTCCGTGTTGTTTTCCCTGTATACATGCCGACATGAGTAGGAGTTAAAACGTGAAAGGAGCTGCCGGATAGAAAAGAGAATATGAGCAAGCCTCAAATGCCTACAGTCTTGTGTATGATTGATCCAATTTATAACATTCAATGAATCACTGAGAAAGTTTAGTTCCGTGCATCCTTTTTCAATTGCAAACATCAAGAGTAATTTGAGACTCATTAACTCAGCAGAATTATTTGTGCCCCCCCCTAGGCCCATAGACAAAATGAAGAAGTGGGACTCTGTTAAAAAAAGGACTGCGCCTCCTCCACATATATTGTTTTGAGTTGCCCCGTCAAAGTAAGCCCATGGAGAAGTTCTGTCTATCTCCACCTCTAAAGTCCTTCGCTCTCTTGCAACCCTTATATGAATCGGAAATGAGTTGTAAAACCCCATAGACTGGGCCCTGTGATAGCCGGGGTACTTGGAATATCCTTGAAAATGGCCTTGTTCCGTGCAAGCCAAATCCCCCAAATTACTAACAGTGGTAACATTTTTAAATTTTTTTGAGTTGTCCTACGCCACCAAGAATCCCAAGCTGCCCCAATAGTATCCCCTTCCCACTGACAAGGAGTGCCTGTCAAAGTAGTTACCACCCTCCAAACTTCGATTGAGTAGCAGCATGTAACAAATAAGTGATAGTTTGATTCCAGCTCCCTTTTGCAAAGCACACACCAGCCGGGCCCTTGAAAAGACCGTTTCTAGAGCACGTCCCAGGTAGGAACCTTGTTGTTTAGGACACACCACATAAACAACTTGGTTTTAGCTAGACATTTAAGCCTCCACAAGGGGCTCCACCACCAAGCCACTTCCCTTTGTTCCACCCCTGCACTAAGAAGTAAATACCCGGCCTTTGGTGTATAGTCACCCTCTGGAGCAGCCTCCTAAACCAGCGAATCTTCTTGTTTTGTGAGAATAATATGTGCCCGAATCAACTCCCTTATGTAGTTCTTGACATAAACAGTCTCCCTGGCCCTCAATCCTAAAGAGTTAGCCCTTCTCCAAGATTGAACCCACGGTTCAGCTGGCCTAGGATCAGCTAGTTGGTTGAGGGTAGTGATCCCTCGATGGCCTAATTCCTCAATTATATCAACTGGGAGAAGATGTTGGTTGTTGCTGCCCAACCATGGGTCCCTCCCAATCAAAACATTTTCCCCATTTCCCACATCCCAAGCAAGATTATTCTCAATCAGATGAAAGGACTTTACAAGCGCCTTCCAAATCACCGAGCCTCCTGAATGTGATTTCCTGGGATTTCTTATCCAGTCTAAGAGGCTCACATCAGGCAGGTATTTCTGCTTTATCACCCTAGACCACAGACTACTGGACTTCACTAACCTCCATCCTCCCTTAGCAGCCAAGGCTTTTGAGAATAAAAAGATGTCCTTTAGACCCCACCCTCCTAAACCTTTTGGGACTGCAATTCTTTTCCAGTTAACCCAAGGGGTAGTCTGATCTTCCTTTTTTCCACTCCACAGAAATCTGAAACAGATTCTCCTTATCCTTTCGAGAATCCCTTTCGAAATCCAGGAAAGAGACATCCAATACACCGGAATTTCCTCCAAAACAGCTTTGACTAAGATTAATCTTCCTGCTCGAGAAAGCCACTTGTGACTCCAAACCATTAGTCGCTTTTCAACCTTCCCTACCAGCCAGTACCAATCCTGTTTCCGATACAGGTTGGCCTTCAGAGAGAAACCAAGGTATTTTATCCCTTCATCCAGTCCAACTGTATTAAAAGGAAAGATCCTCATTATTTCCGCCTCCTCTTCTGGTCTAAGCAAATGTGTAGTCAAAGAAGATTTGCCAATATTGATCTCCATGCCAGTGGCCTTTGGGAAGAGTTCCAAAATTTCCTGCAGAGCTTGGGTATCTCCTCTAGAACTAGAGCAGAAGATAAGAACATCATCCACAAAAAGTAGATGTGTAATTATTAGGTTTGGAGCAATTTGTATTCCGGAGAAACGACCAGCAACTCTAGCTGCTCTTAATGCCCTGCTTAATCCTTCAGCAACCAGAAGGAAGAGGATTGGAGACAAGGGACAGCCTTGTCTAAGGCCTCTCTCAGCATGAAAAAAGGGGGAGGCCGCACCATTGATCAACACAGAAAAGGAAATAGTTGTAATACATGACATAATCCATCTTATAAAATTGATACCAAAGCCAAGGTGGGTTAGAAGTAACCTCAGATATAACCAGCTTACTCTGTCATACGCCTTAGAAAGGTCAATTTTGAGAATACCCCCCTTCAATCTCCTAGTCTTTAAACTGTGAAGACCTTCCTGTGCTACCCCTATTGCCTCATGGATCTATCGCCCTTCCAGAAACCCAAACTGTTCGGCTGAGATTTGAGCTGAAAGGATAGCTTTCAATCTTTTAGCGATTACTTTTGAGATAATCTTGTAGACACAGTTGCATAAGGAGATTGGCCTAAACTCATTGAGAGATGTTGCATTATCTGACTTTGGGATGAGCGCTATAAATGTAGAGTTGAAAATAGCCGGGATCCAACCAGACGACCTTGAATCTTCTATCACCTGCAATAGATCCCTCCCCAAGATATCAAAAAGGTCCAGAAAGAAATCAATCATCCATCTGTCTGGCCCCGGGCTTTTATCTTTCTGGAAACTACCCAAAACCTCCTTGAGTTCTTCTTCCGACACTTCCTTCATTAGGTCCCTGTTGCCCTCCTCTTCCACAAAACGAGGAAACATCTGAGCCAATCTTATTACCTCTTCAATTGAGGCCTAAGGAGGAGCTTTGAACAATCGCTGAAAGTGGTTTACCCCGCAGGTGGCCTTATCTTCAAAAGTACATGAGAATTACCCTCCTCATCCTGAAGACTCCAAATGGTATTTGCCACCTTCCTTCCTCTAGCATATGCATGGAAGAATTTAGTGTTATCGTCCCCGCATTCTAGCCAGAGAGCCCTGCTTTTGAGTCTCCATGATTCCTCTTTTTCCAACAGCAGTGTACTTCGTCTCCCCTCCAACCTTGACAAAGCCTCCTTAGACTCTTGCGTGGCAAAACCTCCTCCTTCTCCTTCGTATATCAGCAAAAGTGCTGCTTCTATATTCTTCAGTTTAGCATCATCTCTTCTTCTCTTTGCAGCTGCCCATTCCTTGATTATCACTTTAAAATTTTTTATATTGTCTGCAAACTGAATGGCAGCCGATCTGTCATCATCCCCTTCGATAGGATTCCAATGAGTGAGAAAAAGAGTTTTGAAAGTCTCATCCTGAAGCCATAATTTGTTGAATTTTAAAGGGCTCAGAGGGTTGAAAGGCCCCTGTTTGATTTCAAAGAAAATTGGAAAATGATCAGAGAGACCCCCACTGCCCACCCATTGTCTTACTGAGAAAAATCTGTCCACCAACTGCTCTGCTACCAAAAAACGATTAATTCGTTTCGCTACCCTAGCATCCCCACTGCGGTTATTTCTCCAGGTCGGCTTAATTTTAACAGGCTCAATGTCCAGCAGACCTTTCTCCACCAATTTCTGAACAAAACAACCTGCCAAGGAGTCCACCAGGGCATGTGGTCCCCACATCTCATTGTGCCCCAGTGAGAAATTAAAGTCTCCCCCCATCACCACCGATTCACTGTTCACCAAGGGATTTTGTAGCAGAGAGTCCCAAAAAGGAACTCTATTATTATAAGGCCCATAGACATTAACCACTAAAAGAGACATCCCCAGCTCCTCAGAAAAAACTTCAACGCCCAGCACAGCCTCCGTGCCCCAAGCATTAATCATCTTAACACGACTATTTTTCCATCCCACCGCCAAGCCCCCGGAGCGACCTCTAGCATCCAGAGTCACGAAAGACCACCCGGGTATCCAGCTTTCCAACCTTTCCTGGATCACCTCACCTACTCCTAAAGTCTCTTGTAGCATGATCACATCCGGGTGTTCAAGAGTAAGCACCCCGATGAAGGCTGATTTCTTACCAGGCCCAGCCAGCCCCCGACCGTTAAAAGACAAGAGCTTCATGTGCGACCTTTCTTCTTGGCCTTCTCCACTATAAGGGCCTTTTCAATTGAAAGTTGTTTGCCTCCTAAAAGATCCTCCTTGGCTCTGGACTGAGCCTTAAAGAGATTAGTCTTTCTCCCCCGTCCCCTTCTCACCGGCGAAGAAGATTTATCCAACCCAGAGGAATGCTTATGACAAGATCTGAGAAAGTACCCTGAATCCGTAGAATCTGGAGGAGAGGGACAGGATTCTTCAGGGAGAATTTCTGGGTCTGGTTCCAAAACAACAATAGAGGGATTATCCAGAGCAGGTAGGGGAACTGGAGAAAGGGCGTTTGCAGTAGCAGCAATCAATCCCGGGGATATGTCATGTGAGTCGAGGAGTACAGGGAGTGGTAGAGGGGAGCCAGACTGACCCGAATGGGAAAGCTTCCTCAGACCATCGATCCAATCAAACCCAAGAAAGGAAACATTATTCAAGAACAAATTAACATTTGACAGATTAGGAAAAGAGGGAGTACCCGAACCAGAAAGATCCCCTGAAGCATAACCAACTGCCGAGTCAGTGACCTGTGCTGGCAGATCTCTAGGCCCTTCATCCACCAGTGGTTCAGTAAAGATCAATTCTTCCACAGACGGATCGCTACCCACATCATCCGCAGAGGTTTGGGACAAGCCAGAGGAACCAGCAGCCTTCTCTGATGTACCCTTGCACGCCGCCTCAGAAGCTTTCCTTCTGCTTCCGTTCAGAGGACGCACCGACATAGTACAAGCTGAAACCGGATGCCCATAGACATGGCATCATCTACACCGAAAGGGAACATTCTCATAGTCCAAGATTTGTGGGATAATCACCGGTCCCCAGTCCAAATTGATAGATTCAGCCAAGCCCTCCTTGAGGTTTATATTTACTAGGATTCTAGCTACCTTCTTCTCCTTTGTTTCTAAGAAAGATAGGTTCACCTCCAGAAAAGACCCTAGTATATCGCCTATCCTCCTAAAGTGATACAAATCCCAGAAATGTAAAGGAAGAGCTGGCATTCTTACCCATACTGGTACAACGTCTACCCATTCTTTGCTGGCATCAAACAGAGGACTCCATGGTTTCATAAGAACAGGAGAGTGGTCAATATGCCAGCATTTATTCTGAATCCATCTAAGGTCCTCCTCTTTCTCCAAATTGACCGCAAACCATCCTCTATTCAACATCTCAACCACCGGAGCATAGCCAAGCTGTGTACCCCAAGTCGCCGTAGACCAATCCTGAACAGTTTTTTTGGTAAAATTCCTACCCAGAACCCTCCCAACCAGGGTACATTTCACCATATTCAGAACACTCTCCCAAGCTAGATCTTCGCCGACCACATAATTCCGTAGCCTCTTTGTTTTAATCCAATTCTTCCTTCGTTTTTTTGTAGAACCACTGACCACTTCTTGTCTTCCAACTGATTCACCCAATGCTCCTGGACATCCACCAAAGAGATCCCTACTGGGAGTCCCAAACCCTCGCAGCTCAGCTACATCCAGCGGCACCCTCAGCTCATCCTTCGAGGATACTCCACTTTGTCCCTTGCCCTGCAAAACCTGGCCGACCTCCCCACCTGAGGTCACATGAGCAAGTCCCTCCACAGCCTCGAACCCTCCTCGTAGGTCAGACGCCGAAAAACCTAAATTTCGGGCTAGGAAGGCCCCCGCTTCCCTCCAACGCGAAAGCTCCAGCAACGATTCAGACTGTTGAATAGCGGCCTCCACTTGTAATTCAGCCGAAAAAGGCTCCAACGACAAACTAGAAAAAAAGACAGACGGAGAAGTAACATCTTCCAACCCTAATGGCTCTAATCTGGTCGGGCCCAATACCTCCTGACCCATTCTAGGGAAATCCACCATCTACTCCATCAACCCTCCACCTGGCATCGCCCAAATGTCAGTGCTTTCCATCCTGTCGCTCGTATAATCAACCATGTCCAGATCCTCCATCTCTGCCAGAAGGGTAACCATCACCGTTAAAAACCTGCAAACTTTAACCCTTGAAGTCCCCAAACAACCGGCCTCCATCACAGGAAATAACCGCCTATTCAATCCACTTTCAACACGAAGCCACAGCACAGGAACGACAGGGCTATCTTGATGAGGAGAAGGAAACCATGTTCGACCCCTAGTCCAAGCTAGAGGCCTAGGCCATCCACGCTCTACCTCTGGCCGCCTACACCATCGCCTTCACCTGCAACCAAACCCTAGCCTTCATACTTA
>LPNX010869224.1:540037-568492 GCA_001517045.1 Pseudotsuga menziesii | reverse complement strand
AGAACAAACCTTCGTGTGGGGACTAGGAACTAGAACAAACAATGAAGCTGAGTGGCTGGCACTTCTTCAGGGTCTACATCTTTTAAACACTAAAAAACTTCGAAAGGTAATGATATTCAGAGACTCCAGTCATGTCATCTACAAATTGATCAACGATTACCCCTCTGGAGCAGTCAATTGCCGCTGCCTGTTTGACAAATCCAAGCTTCTCATGTCTAAATCCTATGAGACATTCCACATCCTTCGTCACAATAATTATGCAGCAGACACTCTAGCTAACATGGGAGCCTCTCTTCCCCAAGGTCATTACAGTCAGAATGGAAACCCTCCTATCCACAAATTCATCCCTTAATGTGGTGTCGGAAGCTTCCCCTGCGTTTTCAATTTATGTGGCCTATCTCATTAATATTTTTTTCCTTCCCTCACTTAGAAGCCTCAAAGGCCCCCCTCCTCTACCTCCTTTTCTCTTCTTCCCTCCCCCTTCCTTATCCCCTTTCCCTTATCCCTCCTTCCCCCTCACTTTTAAACCCCTCTTCTTTTCTTTCCCCCCTACCCTTATCCCTCCTTACTCCCCCCCACCCATCGCCTTGAGTCACCTCCCAATAGCTGGCCTCCATTCCACGTTGCTTCCCGATGGCTCCATCCATTTACTCCGTTGTCCTGCCTTCCCTCCTCCCTCCGCGGCGTAGTTTAACCTCTACGCTCTCACTCTCTCGGTTGTTGCAGAATTAATGGCTCACCAGCCCTGGGATAAATGCCTCTCCTCCTCACACACTCCATGTCCCTTCGACTATTACGATATGTCTTCTCCTCACAGTGATATGCAAATTCATTCTACTCCCCCTCTCGGCTCTGGTTCTCATGAGGCTGCGCAAGTTCTTCTGAATGTAGTTGCAGGTGTTGGAGAAGGGTGGTTGTAGGATATCCCTTGGCAAGCACTCCCTCTCACCCGTTCCTTCGTGAAGGAAAGGCTTGCTCTCGCAGCCTTCTCCACTTGCTCTTGCAGCTCCCTCTCCACGTTGTGGTCTTCAAACCTTGGCTCTGGTACAACTCTTATGCATTCTGGTAATTTGGAGAGAAGCACGGTCTTGGGTTGCCATTGCACGGGGTGGCAGGAAGGAGCTGTGGGCACTTTGGTTTGCAAACAAAGGAATGGAGGTTCCTCGCTGCAACAGGAGCTCATAGTGCTCAGTCTTATTCTCAGTGGTCTCTCGGCCAAGAACCAGGCTTGTGTCCTCGCTGGCTCTGTTCGTGCCTTGCACAGTCACTTTGCTCATATAGATATCTCTACAGGAGCGAGAAGAATGTCTCAGGCTGGTGAAAGTGCAGGAATAATGGATGTAAAAAAGAACTTGAGGCATCTGTATGAAATGCTAGCAATCGGCATAATGGACAACAAATAAATTGCGTGGGAGGTTAAGAGCATAGGAGAAATGGTGAGCTACACCTCTTTCCAGATCAGTAACCACGACGAGCGGATTGATGATAATGAGAGCAACCTTAGAGAGATAATGGGAAAAGTTGACAGGATTCAGGAAGATCTCCAACGTCTGATTACCATGAACCAGGGTAGCAGGGTGAATGGAGCCACTGCAGCAGCTGAGCATCCAATGGAGGAAGAGTCTGTAGTTCATCCCAGGAATTTTAGAGGCAATCCTTAATCTATTTTCCTTTAATTATGGTTAAATTTTCTACTGTCTTTAACTATGTAATAAGTTTATAAGGGTATATACTACCCGCGACATTAGCTGTTTTGGAAAAACTCTGTGTGTAGTTTTTTGGAAAACTCCTCGGATAAGCTTTCTGTGCAGTAATTTTGATCTGCATGAACACTTTGCTTTGTTACTACTGTACTGAATGGTTGTGCACAGCTTGTTTTATAAAAACCCTGTTTAGTTTCTGTTAAAAAAAATTATTATTATTTTGGTTATTTCTTGTTGAAATTAACCTATCAGAGGTTGTGGCTAAGTAAATTAATATATTTTTTTTTGTGTAAATTGTATCTAAGGGTTCTGACAGTAGGTTTTTAGATCATAACTTGGTTATTACTGTCAGTAATGGTTAATAATCCTCTGCAACTCTACTGAGTGTTCAGCAGTAAGTCAATTTTGCGTGCATGAGTATGAACTCAACTTAGAATAGTTGCGCTAGTTCAGGTCTTCAACACTTTTCCACTCAAAATGTACTTCAGCTAGTCCACTCCATTGAATTTTCTTGTTAACTTCATTCACTCAGAATGTTCACAAGTCAAGAATGAGCAGCCTCAGCTATCTTCAATGGGAAGTTTTATTAGCATGCCTAGGTCTTTTGGGTCAGTTTTCACTTAATGAGCCACTTGCTCTTGTTCCATTTTCTTGGGGAACATGACCACAAAATCAAGGATGTTGCCTCCTACAACAACTAGAAGTAGTTTGAGGGTGCTTCCAAGTGTCATTCTGCTCTCAACCCAGCCTTCTCCACCAAGTGACCAGTAAAACACTCATTTGACAGCTTCCCTAAGCTGTTGTCTCATCTTTCATTTATTTATTAATTAAATATTCACCAATTATATCCAATTATCCTTGACCCCACTTGGTCATTAATTACAAACTTTATAATAAAACATATCATAATGTTTCTTAAAACATAAACTGTTTTGCAAATTGGGGCAGGTGACAATACTAGCAATAAAAACGGAGATTATCATTGTTATAAATAATAACTTTAATATATGAAGTTAAGTAATACCTTATATAGAGATGAAATTAAAGATTACTAAACAAAATGTTAAAAGGAATGTTATACCATGAAAACCCCAAGGAGAGGATAACATAAATTGGACTAAATAATTGAGTCTTCATTAGAAATATAATTAATTGACACATATTGTCCTTCTCCAAATTTATGTTCCTTATCAGCAAGTTCAAGATTGGTGGTGGATTTTATGATGATGTTGAGTTTTGAATTTAGGCGACGAATCTAATCCTAAGCTTCATCTAATTGTAGCAATTGTTCATAGATTTGGCTAGAAGAGCTTTCATTTGTTAGTGTAAAGCCACAATATTGTAGTATTTAGTCTCTCAAGACCAGGAGGTGCCAACATCATGAACCAATGGTCTCATCTCTTACTTAATGTCTTTTTGATGAATATAACCTTGCTCAGTTTTCAACCAAGCTTCCTTCTTAGCAATATCCCATTTGATAGTAGCAAGGGTCTGCCTCCAGTGTATTTCCTCTATATCTATTGCATCTGTCATTGCTTGTGTTTGTGATCTTGTCCTCCTACCCCTATTGCCACATTGTCCATGGACATTGCTAGCCATCAAGAGGAGGGTTCACGAAGGACCACCTACACAAAAGAGAAGGAGAGTCAAAATGCACTACACTCTTAACCACATAAGAAACCTTGAACCCAATAGCGAGGAGGACTCGAACTCACAAGAGGTCACTAGACTCATGCCCGACAATAAGAAGAACCCCCAAAACCCAATCACAACAATGATGAATCAAACACCCACCTCGATGCTAGGAGGAACCAAAACTATAAAAAATGTAATCTCTACATCAAAGAATTCACAATGAAAAGAGGAAAGAACCTGTTGACCTGACGAAAAGGAGATTGAACTCCCTATGGAAGTTTCCTCTACTAAATAACATGCCCATCACCATATTCACCAGCAAGTTATATCATCTTCAACTAAACTATGATCATAAGCATGATCGTCATCGTGGGATTATGAGAGTAAGAGCCTAG
Organism: Pseudotsuga menziesii; assembly: GCA_001517045.1. NCBI lineage: Eukaryota > Viridiplantae > Streptophyta > Pinopsida > Pinales > Pinaceae > Pseudotsuga > Pseudotsuga menziesii. The sequence continues at coordinate 564,759 of LPNX010869224.1, read as the reverse complement.
TGTGAAACATCCATCGTCACAATGATGGAGGGATGTAGGTACAAGGGTCACACGGGTCACAAGTCTCGCACGAACTCTCCCCACACTCCTCATTACTCCACCAGCTAGGTGATTGTCATATTTCCATTGCATGCCTAGTATAATGTGTCTCTTCGAAGTTTGGGGTTGGATGTCGGATGACATCATCAAGCTTCCCTGTCACCCCATCCGAGGAACTTTGGAATTGATTCTTTCTTTAAAAATACAAATCATTTAAATAAATATTTGTTCACTATTGAGTTAGCATTCAATATTGATTTTGATTTTTTGCAATATCTACATATTGCAATGGCATGGTTGTGATACTGAGAGAGTGGAAGTATAAATGTTTATTTTAGACTTCTTATATTGGTTTATTAGTCAGTAACTTAAGTGATTTTTGTTTTGGATTCATAATCGTTAACACAATCAATACACACTTTTGTTATAGTATGTGTTGATATGTTTTCTTCATAAGCCAATTTCATATTGATTGCAATTATTGGCATTTACATGTTGAAGTATTGGTATAGTGTATATAGCACTTCAAACCGATATCAATGCTTTTGCATCTCTGGTGACATTTTTGGCTTAAGCTCCTATTGGATGTATTCATCTTTATAGAGGGTACCTTTTAGGTTAGGTCATAGAGCATGGCACTTCATTGTTGATGGGCATAGTTTTAGACGAAATGTTTTGTGATGGGGGATAAAGCAATTGAAAACGTAAAAAAAAATGACAAGTAGGGTGAAAAGCAAATTCCAACATTAGTTTCAACTAATACTCATGGTATATGAGTCGTGATTAATGACTTACTCTACACATATAATCCCAAAACAATATCTCGTATGTTAGATTATGAAATCTTCTCAATACTTAGATAAAATAGTCAAGGGATCTCTAACTAAATAGTTCTAAAGTGTAAAGTGCCTTTATACCAATCAACAAAATTAAGTTTAGGCGGTCTAAATGTGTAATTATGGCAATAGTATGATGCAAAATGTTTCACATTGTTATACCATTTCAATACTAACCCCTTCAATTCAAGTATGCAATCACAATCTTTGGCAGTCCTCTAGACATCATAAACAAGATTTCAGTGTTTGAAGGCATAGTCTAGATAAACATTCCTTATACAATACAACATAGATTTAAATTCTTCATACAAATCAAAACCAAGGTGTGATGACAAACCTCAACACGCATTTTCATGATTTTTTCGATTAAGCATAACTAGCTTCGTAGCTTCAATAAACATAAGAAATTGGATCGCATTTCAACTTTTCCTCAAAGGCCTATCAATTTTCATCTTGACAATTATGTAGAACATCACACAATTTAGGTTTTGCTTCCTCCTCAAAATGATAAATTGATGCTTTAAGGTCATAATTGTTCTAATCACATACATGACACCTTTAGTACATCATCCAAGAGAGTAATTCCATGCTCTTTAGAGTTAAAACATAATCCATAAAATATTATTTCACCTACATGCTTCTCGCCTCAAATACTCATATTTGTGACTATGTATAAGGGTTTTGAGTAGCTCAAAGGTACATGTGAACCATATTGAAGTCAAACTTGACATAATTCATCACATACAACAATAAATGATTCAAAAACAAACATTTAAACCATCCAAAACATTTAAACCTTATACATGTATTGCCTTCCTATGAGTTTAGGTGGGGAAGCAGATCGAGTTCTTCCTCCCTTCATGGAGATCAATTTCAATACTAATCCATGTCATGTTTCAATATTTAATCGAGGTAAGCATCCCCTCTAAACTCTTAAGAACATCCATGAACCATTCCAAACTCTTGATCATGCATAGCAACCAAAATTCCTTAGGAAAGGGTGATTTGGGAAAGTCCTCAGAAAGGGTAATATAATAAATTAAAATGAATTACATTATTATCCAAATCATCATTTGGAATAATGAAATCATTCAATAGGTGTATTACAACCTTCCTTGGGCTTATTACTAGCTTCAAAAATAATCAAAATAGGTCCAAACATGCACCCACGGGACATGTTCATGTTTTTTACAAGGGTAAGAAGCGACCAAGCAGCCATGGTTGTGATTCTTATGAAGAATGAGTGTGATTGGTCGCAGCTATCATAAATACAAAAAGTGAACATACACCAAAATACTCAGAACATGCCTGACAAAGGCCCCTATTGCAAAGTCAATATCTCTCGAATGGAAAGTTAGGTATTTGACAATTTTGGGGAGAATTCTAACAAGGATGTCTAGAGCCTATATACCAAAATTCACAACTACCCACATGGTATTTTGGGGGATATAGATTCATATTTAAAATGTGTTTTGGACATTCCTAAAATGCTTAAAACAGAAGAATTTTGTCCTTTTGGAAGCTACAAGTCTTCTTCCACTTCAAACCACTTACAAAGGATGAATAAGGTGAGGCTTATTAATTTATAAATTCATTTCAAATATATATTTAAGACTTGATAATGTTCACATACAAAAACTCAGAAAACATAGGGTGAGGGAAAGAAAGTGCATCCATAGCAAAAGATCAATTTTTTCCTTTCCTCAACAAGGGAGACTTACTACCTACTCAATACAGAGTTTCAAGTCATTCATAGCACCCATTTATCAATAATAAATGGACAAGGAAACCTTTCCCATACTTAGATATTTTGTTAAACAATGTAATGCAAGAAATTCCAATCTTTTATCATACATGTTTTGCACATGAATTCATCAAACTCAACATATGTCATCTACAAGAAATTTTGCATTCAAAATATCATGGTAATGATAGCATGTACTCACCATTATATAGTATTAAATTCATAAATGAAAAATAAGAAAGAGTATGCTTATCTTTTCCAAGATGATGTCAGGCTATGAGACCACCAGGGCAAAGAATATTGTCATTATTTCCAAAACCCCTATTCTTTTCACTAAATGCTTCCAATATACCAAGCAAGAAAGTCACTATTGGTTCTTTGTTCAACCTCTCAGCTAGCACAACTCTTGGAACTTGTCCATTGCTCCATACAACACAAGAAGTCATCGTTTCTTTACTCAACAACCCCTTTGTCATTCCCTTCCTCTCAATTCTATTTGTATGGCTAATGTGAACCCAAGATACTGCCTACTTCCAAGTTTTATTTCCAACATTGGCAAGCTTCTTAGACATGGATTTTATGGTTCTTTGGACAACCTAATAAGCCAACAATATTAAGGGATCTACATTATTATCTATATTCTTTCCATTGGTATCTAACACACCCAACAACCTTTCTTTCATCTCTTCATGGTTCATATGAGAGTTGGGTTGAGTTTTCTTCCTTCAAACCTTTCTTTCCTCTCCAAGAACCCTCTTTTTTTTCGAGCTCCTCTCTTCCCATTTGAACTTCCCCCTCCCTCCATTGAATGAATGAGTGTATTTGAGGAGTATTCTATCCTCCCCTTTCTTTGTTCCCTAAATGTAGGAGTTAGTTACTACACAATAGGAACTAGGCACATTTGGCATAGAATTACTAAGTCCTCATGTTTAGATTTTCCCTTTCATTTAACTAGGGTCTCAATTCATGTTTAGTATAAACTTAAGGATAAATTGAAACATTACAATCGAATAAAGGAGGTTTATAGATAGGTTAAGAAATCATTATAAGTTATCATTTCCCCATTGGATCCCCCTTCCCTTTCTCTCTGATGGACTCATGGTCACACAATTGCTTACTAGTGAAATCCAAAGGGCACCCTTCTTGCATTAATATCACACCATGGCCTCTTCTAACTGCATCACCTTCTAAGAAAGAAGTATTGGTAAAATAGGGAATTTCTAATATTGGAATAATTTACATGCCATTATGTAAAGTTGTGAAGGCTTGTTTCACTACTTTGCTATAGATAAAGGATTTTTTTAGCAGCAAGGTTAAGGGCACTACAATTTTTCCATAAATTTTCACAATATTCCTATAGTATCCATTCAGTCTTAAGAACCCCTGCAAGCTCTTTAGGGTCTTGGGGCACAACCAATCTTGCATATCCGCAACTTTCTTAGGGTCTACTAGTACTCCTTCCTAACTCATAGTGTGACCCAAGTACTCAAGCTTTGAGACCCTATTGGCACATTTGAAACATTTCATGAATAATTGGTGGTCCATCAAGGGTTGGAGTGTTCTATGTGATCTAGGTGGGAGTCCCATGTTGCGTTGTAGATCAAGATATCATTAATGAATAACATCACAAAATTGTTTAAGAAAGGTTGACTTTTTTATTCATTAGCCTTTGAAAGGTGGAAGAAGCATTTCAAAGGGGAAAGGGCATCACTAAAAACTCATAATGACCTTTATGCATGTGGAAATATGTCTAAGGTATGTCGACCTCTTTCATCCTAATTTGACGACATCCAAAACAAAGGTCATGTTTATTGAAAAAAATGGATCCATGAAGCTCATACAAGAGACCATCAATGACTATACTGAGAGATTTATACTTGATGATTAACTTATTTAGAGCCCAAAAATTAGGACACATGCGCCAAGTTCCTTCCATTTTTAGTACTATGACCATCGAGGACTGATAAGGACTATTACTAGGATAAATGGCTCCTACCTACAACTATTTGTGAATGGAATTTTATATTTCATTCTTCTATGCAATATGATTCCTATAAGAATGTACATTGGATGGTTGAATTCCTAGGGTTAGTGGAATACCATGGCCATGTTCCTCTTGGGAGGGTGTTAAGCATGAGGGTGGTAAGGCCTTGGGTATTTCAAATGTGTGTTTATGTTTAGAGGTTATAATTTGTAATTTAGGGCGAATACCCTATGGGAGGGTGTCCAGTGCTTGCATGAATTTGAATTGTGCAATAATGCATGGCTGGCCTTTCTTTAAGAACTTATCCATATGATGTGAATTGATGATTTCAGGGCAACCTGAAGTGAGTAATCCGAGGGTATTATTTTCCCCTTCCTTAGTGAAGCGTATGGATATCTATGTGCAATCCAAGGTGACATGGCCCAAAGTACATAACCTTTGTTACCCAAAAATTACATCACAACCACCCATTTTGATTAAAAAAAAACATACGAGTTTTGAGATGGTACTCACCCATTTGGAGTTTCACATTTTCACATCTGAAACACATTTCATCAACCTACCATTTTCTATCATAATTTGGAAATTTGGTATATTCCAAATATATCAATGGGTTTATTTTGCTACTGTCCTATGAATAAAGTTGTTGGTATTTCCATTATTAGTCAATAATCACTTTGTGGTTCTTGACGTAGCTAATAAACTTCAATGTTTGTGTGCCAAAAATCTTGATAAGGCATTGAGATAAACTTAGGGTTCCTAGCCTTGAGATTGCAAGTTGGTGCCTTTTGCCATGGGTGGAGTGGCATCCTTTATATTTGGTTCTTGAGTATCTTTAGTTGTTATGTATTATGGGTGATCTTGTAGGGATACATCTATTTGGAATAACTTTTGTGCTTTACATGTATGCCCTCTTAAATACCATTCATCATAGTTATATGAAAGATTGAGTTGTTGACATTCTAACATATTTTCTAGAGACAACTTTTGGATTCTCAATGGCAGAGGGTTGGAGGTGTTGTGAATGGTGTCCATGGGTGAAATACTGTGAGTAGTGAATGTAAGTCTTTTAGTTTGGGAATCTATCATCATCTTGACTTCCATAGCTCTATCACAAGATTCCAAACTTTTTTTGGGTATTGCAATATGACATGTGCTCTAATTTCCTCTTTGAGGCCACTAATGAAACATTCTGGAAAGAAAGAAAACGAGAGGCCCTCGATGTGGATTCCTAATTTCTCAAAGGTTATAATATAGTCCATAATTATGTTGCTTTAGTGCAATTTTGTCACTCTCATCGCGTAATGAGTGGCACATTTAAAATGATCATGAAGGATGTTCATAGACTGTGTCCAAGAAATGTAGTTGTTATAACAGTTTTTGTACCATTGCCACCACTGCCAACATTCAACATCCAGATATAAGACCCCCACTTTGAGTTTTTATTAGTCATTAATAATTCGTAGAGAGAAAAACAATGCTCCATTTGAGTAACCCAGCCTAAGGGATCTAATACATCAAACTTGTTCATGTATACCTTTGTAAATAGGTGCCATGAATTATGATCTTGAAAGGGTGGATGCTAAGCATTTGGAAAGGGAGTGTGAGTATATTGCTCTTTATTTTCTAAAAATTAATCTTTGGTTGGATTGATGTTAATACTCATGTGTTTACATATCACTTGCAATACCTTACCATGGCCATTCACCATTGTTGTGAGTTCTTTGTTTGTATATTTGTTGGGTATCATGTGTTATATTCTTTGCATGTGGGTTGTGTCACCTATGATCCAAAACAATTTAATTAATATTGGTTAAGGTATTGGGGTATAAAACTAATCCATTTTAACATATTAGAGTTTTGGATGTTGTAAAATACCTAAATATTGTATTGTGGATGGTTGAGAAACACAATGAGAAAGATAGATGTGCAAATCTATGTTTTGCTATTTTTTCCCATTAAGGGTTTCCAGGATAAATCTATGTATATTGTGTGTGTGCCATTGTGTAATCTCTATTTCACTTAAAAATATGTATGCATTTCTTCACTTCACATGTTTAAAACTTACATGTGGCATGACAGCTCAATTATTGGATTTAAGGAGATGCCTTTGTTGCCAAGGTTTGCCTTGTTTGAAAGATCTCGGGTCTGTGATAAACTTGGGTCCAATGGGATATTTGTAGTGATGATTCATGCATTGAAAGAGAAAGGTGAGTAGTTTTATAATTGATATTGAAAAATTTAATGGTCAAAACCTTGTGCTATGTAAGATCAAAATGGAATATCTACTTGTAGATCAAGAACAATGGATTTTTGTGGATCCATGTACACCACCTATTGGATCAATGAAAGAAGACTAGTATAAGCTGGAAAGAAGGGCAAGAAGTACAATCTAAATTTTCCTATCGGATTTAGTGTTGTTGAAAGTATCTAGTGAAAATAGTGCATTGAAACCATGGAATAAGCCTAGATTTATGTATCAATCAAAGTCCCTAGTAAACAAGTTATTTCTTTGAAAGAAGTTGTATAACCTCATGATGAATGATAACGACATAGTGATAGACCATATAATGTCTAAAACACTTTGGTAAATCAAATCACCTATGTTAGTATTAAAATGGAGGAAGAATACAAATGCATCACATTATTATGTTCTTTTCATATTTGTGGGATAATTTGATTGTAGCAATAGGAAGTGCTAGTCAAGCCACCTTAAAATTTGAGGAAATAGTGGCATCCACACCATCAAAGGAAATGAAGTGGAAAACCATGGATAGTATTAGCATGGACACATTATTTTTGAGAGATTTAACATCCCTAGGAGATAAATAAAAGTAAGGCTTTAGAGGGGGGGTTTAAATTTAAGGCTACATCTAAATCACTAGGAAAATCTTTGAGTAAAAGTTGGAAATGCGGTAAAAATGGGCACTTAAGAAGTATTGTAGATATAAAAATGTTGAAAAAGTGAAGAGATTTAATGATACACCTTCAATAGAGGAAAAACATACTCTTAAGAAGGAGGAGACGTTTACATGGCCTATACATGTATCCATTCAGATTGTGATGTATGGTTGATTGAATCAAGTGCATCTTTTCATATGACTCCTCATAGGGATTCATTTTGAGAATATGAAAAGAACAATGGAGGATATCTTTTCTTAATAGATGATTCAATAACCAAAATAATTGGACATGGGAGAGTTAAGTTTCATCTCAAGGATGGAAGGATTAGAAATATCCCTAAGGTTTACACATTATAGATCTAGCTAGAAACTTGATATCCATCGAAAATATGGGTGATGTAGGTGTATAGAATTTGTTTACAAAAGAAACATGGAAAATGGTTTGAGGATAAATGGTCTTGATGAGGGGAGTTTAGAATGAAAATATGTACAAATTGTTGGGAAGAACAGTTGCTTATGGTTGTAACAGTTTTGTTGTGATTGAGGAAGGAGATAAAAAAGGCAAAGCCCCTACTGTCTCTAGAGGAAAGACAATGCTATGGAATCAAAGATTGGGGCATATTGGAGAGAAGGGCATTTTGTTATTACAAGCTAAGGGTATGGTTAATTGCACACTATATTTAAATTTATGTGAACATTGCATATATGGAAGAAAGTTGGGTAAGATTTGCATCTAGTGGTTTAAGAACAAAGGGAATTTTAGAGTTAACACATGGTGATGTGTTTGGACCTATGCATGTTCCAACATTAGGTAGACATGTGTATTATGTTTCATTTATAGATGATTTATCAAAGAACACATGAATTTATTTTCTTCAAAATAAACATAAAGTAATTGATAAATTCAAAGAATTTAAGGCTCTTGTAGAGAATCAAACAAAGAATAAAATAAAGGTGTTGTAGAAAGATAATGGTGGGGAGTTCTACAAAAATGAATTCAAGGAATTCTATAAGAAGCGCAGAATAATAAAATAGAAGACTACTTCATACACACCTCAATATAATGGAGTTGTAGAAAGAATAAGTAGGATGCTGAAAGAAAGAATGAATAGGAACATCCACAATGGTGCAGGGAGAGGACAATAATTCTGGGAAAAGATAGTGGATACTGCATGTTACTTGGTAGATTGATCACAACATCAGCATTGGTTGACAAAGATTTGCATGACCTATGGATTGGTAAGAAACCCTTTATTAAACATCTGTAAGTTTTAGGTGTGATGCTTATGTACATGTTCTAAAGGAAAAAAGGAGTAATCTAGACAATAAAGTTGAATAATGTATCTTTATTGGTTATAAAGATGGTGCAAAAGGTATTAAAATTTGGAACCTAGTAACTAAGAATACTGTTGACAGTCCAGATTTTTTTTAGGGCGGTTAAAAATGTTCCCAAATAGGGTCACTCCAATCGAAAAGGAATCGGAGAAAATAGAGTTTGAGATAGAGGATGAAGAGTTTGACTTAATCATGTTTTCTTTACATCTAATGTCCATTTCAAGCAGGTATTTTTTTTTTTCGCTCCAAGAATCTCTTTTCAAATTTTTTTGCGTTGGAGGCTCCTTTGCTTGCCTGGTTTCCTCTGATTCTCATGTTGCTTGAGTTCAGAGGCACTCTGCTTCTGTTGGACGTCTTCTCTGGGTTAGATCTTTGAATTTTCTGAATCAGATTTCAAGATTGCCGATCTGGATGAACTAAGCAACTGCTGTTTCAACGGGCTCAGGTTCTAGCTCCAAGAAATTAATATTTCTTGGTCTGGCTCAGCTCAGGAATGCTTTCAGATTCTTGCGTGGGATAGGCTTTCTCTTTTTGGAGGGGCTCTCTCATTCTTGGATGACTTTGTGCTTTGACTCACTGGTTCTGGTGGAAATCGAGGGAAGTTACTTTGATAGGGAGCTTGAGCTTTGCCCAACTTCTCTGGATTGGCTAATTTCTTGGTTGTCCATTCCGTTGGTGGTCTGGCTGTTGGAGGTGTGGACTTTGACCTATGGCGTGAGGCTCTGATTGAGCTTTTCTCGGATTCCTTTTGCTCTAGCTTTGGCCATTTGGATGGGCTTATTTTTAGGTTTGTTCCCTTTGCTCGGGTTGGAGGCTCTCTGGAGTCTGTTTTGCTTATGATTGTAGCCTTGGCTGTGTTATTGTGGATGGCTTCTTTAGTTTTGATCCTAGGTTGGTTTCTTGTTCGCTGGTGGTGGCTTTGGTTTGCCTGATGGACTGGTCGTTTGGGCTTTCCTTGTCTTTGTATCTGAAGAGGTCTTCTGGTGGAGGTTCTGTTGGGGGGCTGATTGATATCCTCTTGGTGGGATTGTTGCCTGACCTAGATAGTGGCATGCTCTTTGGAACTCTTTATTTCTCTGTAGGGTTAGCTTTGGTCGAAGAGTCCTTATGGATTCTAGAGGGGTTCCTCCTCTTCCTCCTGAATTGGAGGCTTTTAAGACGTTGATTGATTCTGGCAGGAAGAGGACTGGGGGAGGTGTTCAAATATTTGTTAAGAAGGTTGATATCCCTTATGTTGAACTCCCTGCTGAACGGACCTGTTGTTCCGCTCTCAACTTGGATGATCGGGGTCTTATTAGCCAATTCTCTGGCCTATGGCCTTCCCCTAAGGCAACATATGGGTGGATGCAGAGGAACTGGAGGCCTCTTGTTTCAGCTGATATCCGTAGTCACTTTGTTGGACGGGTTTTTTTTGTTTTTGTTTTTGACTCTGCGGAGGACTGAGCTCTGATTTTTTCAGAACGGGCCATATTTCATGGGTCCTCATGGTCTATATTTGAATAAATGGACCCCTAATTTTGACCCCTCGCAGGATGTCCCTTTTGTTGTTCCAGTATGGGTGAGACTTCCGCATATCCCCTTACATTGTTGGAATTTGGAATCCCTAGAAATCATTGGGAACAAGTTGGGCAAATATATTGACAGAGTTGAGAGGAAAGACCAGTATGCTTGCACTAGAATTTGTGTTGAGGTTGATTTGGAAATAGGTCTCCTTGAAGCAATTCAACTAACCGTAGCAGAGTGGTCCTATATTCAGGAGTTGGATTATGAGCAAATCCCGTTTAAATGCCAGTTCTGTCATGGTTATGGGAATTTTGCTCGAAGTTGCAAAAAAAGAATAGAAGAAGTCACCATAATAGAGAAAGAAGATCAGTGGACTCAATTTCAAAAAGGAAATTCCAACCAAGGAGCTAGAAAGAAAGGGAAAGAAGTTAAATATGTCTCAAGGGCTTTTGCAGCTGAGGGTCCAAGTGCTTCTCATGGTGTTGTCTCCCCCAAGGCATCCCCTAATCCATTATCTGTTTTAAGTTCCTCTGAAAACATTCTTGAAGAAGGTGAAATGGAGCAATTAGATACTCTAGATATTGGTACAGATGAATCTATTGCTCTAAAGGATCAAGCTGATTCTTCCTTTTTGAGTCCTGAATTAGTCCTCTTCCTAAGGAGATTAGTCCCTCTTATGCAGATATTGCACGGAAGAAGCATGGAGTTAGTTCTGGTTCTTCAGAAGATGAGTCTTTTGAGCAATCCAAAAAAGGCAGGAAGTCTCAGAAGGAACTTCGGGAAGCAGAGGCAGAAAGGCTCAAGACCCAAGGCAGTCAGGCTACTATAGAGATGTCTTATGGAAGGAATAAAAGAAACAGACCTCCAAAGGGAGCAATTACTCCCTCTCCTTTGGGTAAGTAATGCAAGTAAACTCCTGGAATTGTAGGGGTTTGGGGAACCCAGCTAAAGCTGAAGCAGTAAAAAATTTGTTAAAGATGGCCCCTTCTGAAATCCTACTTCTCCAGGAGACTAAAATCGACGGGGCAGCAACTCTCCTCATTGGTAAAAATAAATGGAATTTTAATGCAGGTAAATCAGTAAGTGCCAGAGGCTCCAGCGGGGGAATTGCAACTCTATGGCGTGATGAGAATTATCAATTAATTAATTGGTACTCCACGCAGCATTGGATTTTTAGCAAATTATATCATTGCTCCAGTAAATCCACTTATGCCCTGTTCAATCTTTACGTCCCTATTAATAATTTGGAAAAAAAAGAGTGTTGGTTTTCATTATCTGAATTTATGAAGAGCAAATCTCCAGCAAATATTATCTTAGCCGGCGATTTAAATATTACCCTTGCGCTGAATGAAAAGAAAGGTGGCATATGTGGTAAAGATTACATGCAAGATTCAGTTGAAGAATTAACTCAATTATGGGAATTGATTGACTTAAAACCCAAGACAGGGCGTTTCACGTGGTCCAACCAAAGGGTTGGGGCCGCAAGTATTTTTCCTTGTTTAGATCGGTTTTTAGTCCAAAGTTCTCTGCTGGATGGAAATCAGTTTATTTCCTCCAAAATCCTCCCTAAACTCTCATCGGATCATCATCCCATTGCGTTGGTTTTTGAAAAGGAGGAGCAGCTTGGTCCTATTCCCTTCCGTTTCTGTCCACTCTGGATTGAACGTGACGGTTTTTTGGAAACTGTCTAACATGCTTGCTCTTAGTCGATGAATGGATCTCCCAGTTATGTCTGGGAACAGAAATTGAAGCAGACTAAAATCACATTGAAGAATTGGCTCAGAGTCCCTCTTTCTTCTCCTTCGTTCAATAGAAAAGATAATGTTGATAAGCTAACTAAAATTCAAACTGGGATGGAAAATTGTGATGTTTCTCTTTCCCAAATAACGCTTGAAAGGGAAGCCTAATACCTTACTCCTCAAGCTTTGAGGGTCGAGGAGGAGCATCTCACCGAAGCATCTGGCTTAAAGCTGGAGATAGGAATTCTGCTTTCTTTCACCGTCAATGTAGAGCCAGACTCTCCCGAAATCATATTTCGGAGATTACTAATGATGATGGAGTTGTTATCAAAGGGAAAGACCCTTTAAAACAAGCAACTTATTCTCACTTTCAGAAGTTGTTTCAAGATGATGGTATCTATGATGAAGAAGTCTCTAAGGAGTTCCTGAATAATGTTCCTTCTTTAGTAAGTAATGAGGAAACTATAGATTTAATGAGGCCTTTCTCAGAAAGGGAAATAATAGAGGTCATATGGGCTATGGAGTCGGACAAAGCTCCTGGGCCTGATGGCTATTCCATTCATTTTTTTAAAGTCTGCTGGCCCATCGTCAAATCTGATCTGCTGCGTATGGTCTTGGCTTTTCAGAGAAAAGTAAATTTGGGTGGTTGTACTAATTCAACTTTTCTTTCCCTCATCCCTAAAGATGTCAATCCGTCCTCCTTTGATAGATTTCGACCAATTTCCTTGTGTAACTCTTCTTACAAGATCATAGATAAGCTTTTAGCTAACAGGTTCAAGCCCTTGCTTGGCAAGTTGATTTCACCTCTTCAGGGGGGTTTTGTTAAAGCCAGGCATATAGTTGACAATGTCATTCAAGTTCAAGAAGCTATCCATACCAGCTTTCATAGGAATGAAAAAGGCATGCTTATAAAGCTGGACATGAAGAATGCCTTTGATCGACTAAAGCTTCCCTTCCTATATGATGTTCTTATCTCTTTTGGTTTTTGTCCTGAGTTTATAAATCCTATTAAAGCTTGTATGAATCAGCCCTGGATAGCACCTTTAGTTAATGGTAGGCCATCTGAATTTTTCAGATCCTCTAGAGGTCTGTGTCAAGGATGCCCTATGTCTCCCTTCTTGTACATTTTGATGGTTGAATCCCTTAGCAGAAAACTCTCAGTTGAAAAGGAAGTGGGGTTTTTACCGGGTATTAAGATTGCCAGGGGAAGTGACCCTATCAATCATGCTCTTTTTGTAGATGATTCCCTTCTCCTTGGAGGGGCCTCTCTGACAATTGCTCGGGCTTTTAATGTTGTTCTCCAAAAATTCTGTTAAAGTTTAGGAGCTTTGATAAACAAAAGTAAAAGTGGGGTTTATGGATGGAATGTAGACCAAGGTGCCTTACACCGGACATCAGATTTCTTTGGATTCTCTGGATATGATAAGTGGGATAAGATTACGTATCTTGGGATTCCTTTAACCCTTGGTAAGAACACTCCTTCTCTTTGGCTTGATGTTTTGGCAAAGTTAAAGAAAAAACTCACTTATTGGGGTGGTCAGTGGTTGTCTAAAGCCGGGAAATTGATCCTAATCAAATTTGTCCTCTCAGCTTATCCGGTGTTCCAGTCCACTCTGCTTTTGGCTGCTAAGTCGATTTCTTCCCAAATTGCTAAGATTCTGCGAGATTTTCTCTGGAATGGCGGTAAGCATGGGCAAAATAAGATACATCTGGTGAAATGGGAGGATCTTAAGTGTCCTATGTCAGAAGGAGGTCTACAAATTCGTGATCCAGCTCTTGCTAATTTGACAATGACAGGAAGCTAATTTGGCAGCTATTTGATGATCCGAAACATCCTGTTAGTAGAATCTTTAAGATGAAGTACTTGAAAGGAGGTACATTAAGAAATATTTCAGTTGTTAATGTGCCTTCAGGTTCAACAATTTGGAATTCCTGTAGGAAAGGATTTGAATTCTTCTGCCAACATTTTTTTAGAATACCAGGTAATGGGTTGAGACCTCTTCTATGGGAGGATCATATCTCCGAGAAACCTCCTCTTTCCTCTATTCTACAAATTTCTGATTTTATGAATTGGTATAAGAATAAAGGACTTTTACGTCTTGCTGATATATGTACGTGGGATTTCGATGGATTTTGGACTGGTTGGAGTTCCCCAGATCTCCCGGTTTGTCTTGAGTCCCAAAATCTATATTGCTCCCACTTCTCTCTAGTCTAGATCCTATTTGTTTCTCCCAGCATGATCGGTGGTGTTGGGGCCACGATGGAGAATACTCTGCTTCCAATGGTCTCAAGTTTCTTCAACCAACTTCTCTATCTTGTTTTGCTCTAGAGATCTGGAAATCTATTTGGCATACCTGTCTGCCAAAGGTAAACTTTTTTGTTTGGTTGCTATTGAAAAATAAGTTTTTAACTGGTGATAATTTACTAAAGTGCGGATTTATTGGGCCGTTTTGTTGCTGTTTTTGCTTGTTGGCATTGGAGACTGCTAATCATCTTTTTGTGGAATGTGAATTTGCCAAAAATGTTTGGGCAAGGGTAGTTTCTGGTGTTCAATTATCCCTTCCAACCCAAACATCTGTACCAGCTTTATATTTAAGTTGGCATGCTGGTCGTCCATCTAAGAATTGGGTCCCTGTTCTACATAAGTGCTGGCATTCAATTTTGAAATTTACCCTATGGTCTATCTGGATATCCAGGAACAACTGTGTCTTTAATAACCAGAGACCGATTTTCCAAATTGCGGCCTCCAAGTCTCTGGCGTTAATTTCAAAATTAATTTGTTGTCCAATTTCTTCCTTGCCCTCCTCTCTGCGTTTGGAGGCCTCACCAGTTGTGCGGCTGCTTAAACTTGTCTTGGCTCCTTCCTGGAGGTTTCGTGGAAGTCAAGAGGAATTTTTCTCTTTGTGGTGGAGTTCTCCTTCAGCTATCATTTTTTTCGACGGAGCTTCAAAAGGGAATCCCAGGGTTTTAGGTGCTGGTAGTCTGGTTCTATCTCCGGATAGACTATATGCTTTCAGGTTCTGTTGGGGGCTAGGCATCATGACCAACAATAAGGCGGAAGGTTACAATTTCCTAATGGAAACCCAGCTAGCTAAGGAAAAACGGTTCCAGGCGGTTCTAATCTACGGTGACTCTGAGCTTCTGATAAATTCTCTAAACTCTTTGGTTAGCCTCAGCAACTTTGCCTTGAATGCAATTCTTCAGCGAATTAGGAGAAATCTGAAAGCATTCGCGAAGATTGATGTAGTTCACATTTTATGGGAATTAAATAAATCATCAGATGCTCTGGAAAATAAGGCATGCTGCCTTTCTCCTGGATTTCTTAGTATTAACGGGGAGACTAGCACTTTCCACTCAATTCCATAAGCATCCAGTAAGTTTGTTTCCCTGGTTAACTGTTGGGAGAAATCCGGCCAATGTTGGTTGTCCTTCTTTCAAATTTTCAGGGAGATTGGAATTTGTTAGTATGTTGAGGTGAATTTGAACCAATAAGAGGACATTGCATCTTCTTTCAAAGAGTCGATCCTGTCTTGGGTCATGCATTATGCTGGTTAGCGTGGGAATGCCCAAATCTGGGCACGACCAAATTCCTGCTAGCTGCAAATGAAAGCCTATGTGTTATCCTGTTGAGGTTCGATTAAGTATGGTAGGGAGACCGTCTTATTAGTAGACCATCTCATGGATTTGTACTCATGCAATATGCTTTTGATTTATTTTGATGGAGTTCAGTAGTGCAAGAGCCAACGTTTTCTAGGGAAATGGAAAGTTCTGGTTTTAGAGCACCATTTGGGCTTTATTGAATACCAATTCAAGTAAATTCCTCGTCCAAGTTGGAACCATATATACTGAGTATGCCTTTAAGTTTTTGGGAGAAGGACCTCTCTAGTATTAATTTATGTAAATTCTTAATATTGTTAATTCGGGTGCTCAGCAATTAGGATTGCCTCAGCTCTTTAATCTCTTTTGAGTTGGGATGGACTGTGCTTCTTGCAGGTTGTTTATTTTTATTTTCTGATTTTTTATGTTCCAACTATGGATATGAGATGAAAAATCTTATCGACCTCTCTGATGTAATTCTATTTTGTGGCTTTGCCACCTATTCAATATAAAACTCTATTCGTTCTTGTTAAAAAAAAGAGTTTAACCCAATGAAGAAGCTGGATAATAATAAGAAGCACCTCATACCCCATTTGGAGGAGATCATCTTAAGAAAGAAGGAAACCATAAATGTATACTCTTCCTGATTTTCGGTCTTGTGTTGCTTATCTATTACTCATGGTGATCCTATAAATGTAAAGGAATTTGTTGAATTAGAGGATAATGATCTCCCAAAGAAGGGTTGAAGAAATGGATGCCTTGGATAAAAATTATACTTGGAATCTAATTGAGTTACCAACAAGAAGAAAAACCGTTGGTAGCAATTGGTTGTTTAAGAATAAGTTGAATGCATAAGGTAAAGTGGATAAGTATAAATATTTTTTAGAAGCAAATGAATATTCCTAGGTAGAGGAAATTGATTTTGGTGATTTTTTTTCTCTAGTTTCTAAATTAACTTCTATTAGATTCCTTCTTTTTACTGCTTCTACTTTTGATCTTGAAGTAGAGTAGATGGATGTGAAGACAACATTCCTACATGCGGATATTGAATAATAAATCTAAATGAAACAACCAAAAGGCTTGGGAAGGAAAGAGCTAGTATGCAAGCTAAACACGTCCCTTTTTGGTCTAAAGCAATCTCCAAGGGCATGTTACCAAAATTTTGACACATACATCCTTGGATTGGAGTTTGTGAAAAATTATTAAATTGAGCACATAGATCTGTGGATCAACACACAACTCATACAATTTTGGTCAGTAATTGAAGAATGAAACAATGCAAAAATAGATTGCAATTGTGAATGCTTTCATTAATCAAAAGTAATTAGATAGTTAATTACAATGTAGTACAATGGCTAAATAGCCTCATGCAATTCGAATCCATATGAGGAAATTCAAATTGGTTTGACTCTACTTGACTGCAAGGCAACTGAACTTGTCTAGATCACTATCGGAGTTCAGAAACCCAACTCAAGTGTCTAATTCAGTCATAATTATTAGTTAACTAATCTAACTGACTGAGGTAGGTGAGTAAATGCGCCTCACCTGCATACAACCATGCATAACTAGCACTAACTGAGTAGAATTGAATGTAACTGACTCCTAACTGAGCTTAACTAGTCACCAATTGAACTCAACTAATGGAGGTTGGTGTGGGCATTCCCAGTGACTCCTAATTTGTAGGGATTGATCTAGGAGGTTCCTAAACTGATGCATGCAAGTGAAATCAGTGGCAGTTGGCCTCAATTAGTGCTCCCCACACTTTAGTAACTGGTACATGTGCTCCAATTAGTCCAGGTGGACCTAATGGCGCTAGTGACTAAAAATAGACTGAAAGGACTCCTGATTTAGACATATTCTTTAATTATCGTGAGCTTTTTAAAATTGCAAATATGAATGAAAAACAGTAAAAAAAAACATAAGGGTTTTAAGAGAGCATTAAGCAATAAAAACAAGACACAAATTGATAACGGAGTTCGTTCCCTCTGGAACTATGTCTCCAGGCCTGCTTCAAGTGGGGAGACCTCTTTCTATTGATCTCAGCAAATAATACCGATAATTACAAATACATGGCAAAAATACAGGTTATACCTCACTTCTTCCCATGCTCTAAAAATCTGAAACTCATATTAGAATTATGACTGTACGGTTGCGTCCGGCTCGAAAAAACGTGCAAAAACGAGTATAAACACTCTATATTTTCACTTCAAGCCTCCTGGAACCCAAGGTCGTACGGTCGCATCAATTACTGTCATAAATGTTGGCAATCTGTTCGAAAATCATGGCCAGAAAAACCTGACCTCCACCTTCTCTGAAAATCAGACTTAAATACAATTTACGGATAGTTATATGTAACGAAAATCCCGTAGGGAGGTTGGCTAATGGACGATGGTTGAGCGCTTGAATTGGAGAGGTCATGAGTTCAAACCTTGCCAACCCTTCCTTTTAACTCTATTATAAAGTTAGGTTTATAACAAAACCATAATAACTCGAAGTTATCTCAAGGCTAAGACTTTCGAAGTTGTCTCAAGGCTAAGACTTACGACGTGAGTGCATGAGATCTTGGGGTCGAACCCCATTGAGGCCAAAATTGATCTTTAGGCCACCTTTTAGATTCTGAGGGTGCCATGTGGTGCCCTCTGATTAGACCATGTGGAAACCCTTGATTGGTCCATGTAGATGCCATGTCAGCGACATGCAAGCTGCCACCTTTTTGCTTTTAAATCTATTATAAAGTTAGGTTTATAATAAAAAGTTAGGTTTATAACAAAACCATAATAACTCGAAGTTATCTCAAGGCTAAGACTTTTGAAGTTGTCTCAAGGCCAAGACTTACGACGTGAGTGCATGAGATCTTGGGGTTGAACCCCATTGAGGCCAAAATTGATCTTTAGGCCACCTTTTAGATTTCGAGGGTGCCACGTGGCGCCCTCTGATTAGACCATGTGGAAACCCTTGATTGGTCCATGTAGATGCCATGTCAGCGACATGCAAGCTACCACCTTTTTGCTTTTAACTCTATTATAAAGTTAGGTTTATAATAAAAAGTTAGGTTTATAACAAAACCATAATAACTCGAAGTTGTCTCAAGGCCAAGACTTACGACGTGAGTGCATGAGATCTTGGGGTCGAACCCCATTGAGGCCAAAATTGATCTTTAGGCCACCTTTTAGATTTCGACGGTGCCATGTGGCACCCTTTGATTAGACCATGTGGAAGCCCTTGATTGGTCCACGTAGATACCATGTCAGCGACATGCAAGCTGCCACCTTTTTGCCATGTCTGTGATACATCAGCATGTTGATGTCATCATTGCCACATGTCATCTCCAAGATGATGCCACATCATCACTACTGACATCATCCGTATTGCCACGTCAGTACTGCTAATGTCATTCGTACTGCCACATCATCATCTTTTTGTTGTTCTGACGAAAACTTCAGATCGTGATAATTTTCTTGTACGAAGTCCATTTTTCGAACCGTTTGCATCGTTGGAAATATCTCGTCGAGATCTTCAAAAATGTATACTTTTTTATAAGATCAGTGGACTTTGAATTTTGACTTTTTTGAGATCTAACTGTATTAATCCCTCGATTTTGGCCTTCGAGAGATCCACTGGATCACTTTAGTAACTGGTACATGTGCCCCTTAGGCCAGGTGGACCCAATGGTGCTAGTGACTAAAAATAGACTGAAAGGACTCCTGATTTAGAAATAATTGACCAAATTGGACAAGGGAGGATTATAATCCTAACACCCCCCTGAATGCTAACTTGGACAATTTGTGGGCCCTGGTAACTAAGACCATAGGTCACCCATTACAACAAGTAAAGTAAAGTAACCACTCAATACAAGGACCTGGGAAAAAACCACATGGGAAAAAATCCCCCCTCTAACTAAGCAGATAGAATTAGGATTCAAGTTTAAAAAACTTGAAAATATGTTGTTGCAACCTTCATCTCTGTGATGTAGCTAAGCAACATGCATGATGTTCTGTGCACAGGTATCCTGGGGCATGGCATGTGGACTTCTCCATATTCTCCCAAAATGATGATGGAAGGAAGGAGGAACGTAACCTTTGTCTCTTTCTTGATGAAGAGGTGTATGATCCACTCTATTCTTCTGAAAGCAGTGTAGCTGATTATACCTTGCCATGTAGCATCTCAAAGGGAGATTGTTGCATCTCTCTGAAGGAGGTGAGATTGCATGGCATAACGCAAGGTTCTTTGTCTTCTGTTTGTCAGATGGATTTCTAGTCATCTTCCTAGCTTCCTGCTTGGGAGTAGGGACTGGATCTGTATTTGAATCACCCTGAATCTCAATCTCATAAATTGCTATAGCCGGTTCTGTAATACTAGTGGAAACTGCAAAAGAAGTGGATGGAATGTTTTTACCTTTCCTTTCAAGTGGCAGCTGAGAGTGCACTGGTTATGAAAATGGCATGAAGTGTGAGAACTCATATGCCTTGGAGGCATGATTTGCAACACCCTTCACTATGATGTTCCCATTAGAGATGCCATGTAGCATCTCACAGGGAGATTGTTGCATCTCTCTGAAGGAGGTGAGATTGCATGGCATAACACAAGGTTCTTTGTCTTCTGTTTGTCAGATGGATTTCTAGTCATCTTCCTAGCTTCCTGCTTGGGAGTAGGGACTGGATCTGGATTTGAATCACCCTGAATCTCAATCTCATAAATTGCTATAGCCGGTTCTGTAATACTAGTGGAAACTGCAAAAGAAGTGGATGGAATGTTTTTACCTTTCCTTTCAAGTGGCAGCTGAGAGTGCACTGGTTATGAAAATGGCATGAAGTGTGAGAACTCATATGTCTTGGAGGCATGATTTGCAACACCCTTCACTATGATGTTCCCATTAGAGATATATGTGATCTCCATTGAGTCAGGACCAAATATCACTCGCTTTGGAGAGCCAGTATGAGTCATATGGTCTACAAATAACAGATTTGCAGCTAAGGAGGGCACATAAAGCACATCTTTGAACTTCCCATGTTCAAGCTTGATAGAACCCTTCCCTTTGGCTCAAATTTGACTGTTATTACCCATATGAATACTATTACCATCAAAATACTGTAAAGAAGAGAATGATCCTCTAGATGCAACCATATGATTGGAAGCTCTAGAATCAATAAGGAAGGCATGTGCTGTTGAACATCTAGCCTTTAGTACACGGCATGTCTCTTCATGTTATTCAGTTTCTTCTCTATGTTCAGCCTTCCTTGCGCTAGTAGGTACAATAATGTTATGTTTCTCCAGAAGAAGAGCCATTTCATCAATTGTTCTTCTCATACATGAGATTTCTGGATGAAAGCCCCTTCCACAGTAAGAAAAAAGGGTCTTTCCTTTGCCATTATTCTTGCTTCTCTTCAAACCTGAAGGCTCATTTGACTGCTCTTTCTCCACAGGAGACTCATCCTTTTTCTACCCCTTACCATTCACAACCTTAGGTCCTCCAACAACTAGTGCTTGATCTTTGGAAGATTGAATGATCCCCATTTGGATCAACTTGTCATGCTCATGGGTGAGAGATTCAATGAAGGCAGTAAGAGTGGGCATCCTCCAATTTGGAGTGGTGAGCCTCCCTGAATGAAAGGTTGATACAAAGACTGAGTATTCTGCACCAAGTTTTGAGAGGATGGAAAGGATGAATTGATCATCCTCCTTCTCAACCTTGCACAGCTTCAACTGGAACACTAGGTGCTTGAATTTGGTGAAGAAATCATTTAGTGTTTCGAAGTTGCTTGGATAAAGAGAGATCAACTCATTCTCTAGCTGATAGATCCTCAAGTCATCCTGCTTGTCAAACAATGAAGCAATCTTATCCAAACCTCCTTGGGAGTCTTCAATCCATTGATGTGGAATATAATATCTCTAGAGATTGAAAGGCACAAGCATCCATATGCTTCATTAAGCATATTCCAGTACTTTTCTTTGTCAACATAATGAACCAGATCTGCCGCTGTCTCCATCATGAGTCTGAAGAGTCTTTTGGAGTGAAGGTGCATCTCCATGTCCTCCTTCCACTGGTGGTATTTGAAGGGATTGAGAAGCTCCATTGGAGGGGTCATTGTGTTTCTTGTAGTGAATGCAGTGAAGGAGATTGAGCTGCTGTAGCGAATGCAGTGAAGGAGACCGAGCTGCTGTAGCGAATGCAGTGAAGGAGACTGAAAAACCTGAAAAATCACACAATCAAACAGACAAAGTAAGGTCGACTACCTGCACTTTTGGAATTTTCTTCACACCCAACATAGTTGATCAAGAAAGCTTGATCAACAATTCCTTAACTTGGGATATTAAGTGGTAAATTCTCCACTTCTGGTGCAGTGCTGGAAGGAGCAATTTTGCTCAATTTTTTTTGATCCAAGTATGAATTTGTAGTAGGAGAAGTGCCTTGTCATGTCGAGGCTCTAATACCATATTAAATTGAGCACAAAGATATGTGGATCAACACACAACTCACAAGATAGATCATACAATTTTACTCAAAAATTGAAGAATCAAATAGTGCAAAAATGGCTTGCAACTATGAATGCTTTCATTAATCAAAAGTAATTAGATAATTAATTACAATCTAGTACAATGGCTAAATAGCCTCATGCAATTCGAATCCATGTGAGGAGATTCGAATTGGTTTGACTCTACTTGACTGCAAGGCAACTGAACTTGTCTAAATCATTATCAAAGTTAAAAAACCCAACTCAAGTGTCTAATTCAATCTTAATTATCAGTTAACTAGTCTAACTGACTGAGATAGGTGAGTAAATGCACCTCACCTACATGTAACCATGCATAACTAGTGCTAACTGAGTAGAAATGAATGTAACAGACTAGAACTGAATGTAACTGACTCCTAATTGAGCTTGACTAGTCACCAACTAAACTCAACTAATGGAGGTTGGTGTTGGTACTCCCAGTGGCTCCTAATTTGTAGGATTGATCTAGGAGGATCCCAAAATGATGCATGCAATTGCAATAAGTGGCAGTTGGCCTCAATTAGTGTTCCCCACACTTTAGTAACGGGTACATGTGCCCCAATCAGGCCAAGTGGACCCAATGGTTCTAGTGACTAAAAATAGACTGAAAGGACTCATGATTTAGACATAATTGACCAAATTGGACAAGGATGTTAGTTTTTCATCATATAAGCTAGCATTATGATCTTAGGATCTTTTAACTGAGAGAATAACAAGCACAACAATAAAACATAAGCACATCACAAGAGACGAGAGACACAAATAATTTTCCTCGGGGAAACCATAAAGGAGAAAACCCCGCAACTTCCTCAGAGATAGAATCAGCACCAAAATAGTAAAATCCCCAAAACAGTAAGATGATATCCACACATCAGCAGTCTCTCTCTCTCACACTAAGAGAGATTCTCCTCTCACTCATGCACCCCAATGAGTGAGTGTGAGTGTTTCAAGTGAGATAAATAGAGAGGCTCACTCTCTATTTATATTCTTTTGTTCACTTGAAGTGCACTCCAACATGTCGGCCTCACTTAACAATTACTTACTAGAGCCGACATCTCTAGGAGTGTCTAATAACCCTAGTGCCCCACCACTTGTGGGGACTTTGCCTCCTCTGACCAATAGGAGGGTAACACAATGGTGGGGACTATTTGTCATGTCCCCGGTTTTGACCCCGTTTGCATGATGTATATAATGTAAATAATCATGGTGAGGAGCTCAAGGCAAAAGCCCCACCATCGATTTGGTTGTGTATGTTCGAAAATGGGGATAATTGCCGATGGTTTGTCGTGCTATCTGGCACCTTAATAATTGACATCATGTAAACATGCGCATCAAATAAAAATAAACCACAACCAGCTACGGCAGTGCAACGTTGAATGAAAAGGGCATGGTTCCAAAGGATAAGGGGTGGGGGATGTCAAACCTTGGTTTATGGGGAAAAACCCATGTTTTATTACCTTGTGGTTTTCTACCTTTGTTATTTGTCACCTTTCTTGTCTTACCCAACCTCTTTCAACCTCTTTAATGTTCTGTTGGGTAGTTGGGCAGCTATGGCTGTTGGTGGATGGGCAGTTATTGCCTTTGGGAGTGGGGTGGCAGGACTGTCAGTCCTTTGCCCACATCCACACTCCACCCACGACTCCATGATTGCCCTGCCTGTTCTGTTCTCCTCACGCGCCTATTCATTATGCCCATCGTGCATTCTCTCCACGGTCTGTTCACCTCTACCCACGAATTGTCTGTTGGCTCTTCACGCACAAGCTCTGGGCATTTTTTTTGGGTCTCACGCAGGTTTTCTTCCTCTCCCCCACGAGTTGCTGAGCACCCACGAACTGCAAATTGCGTCCTTCCTGTTGTGTGTGCATCCACAGACAAAAACAGAGCCGTTTTTCCTCACGCAGGGCCTCCATTGTCTGTTCCTTTCCTTGTTGGTTCGGATTGTTTAACCACACACCGGTATTCTTCTGTTTGGGGCGCTCATGAAGAGCTGAGAGCCATTCTCTTGCATCTACGACTGATTGTGAAGGGCCATTCACGTTTTTGGCTGTCTCACAGGTTATTTGGGCCGTTTTACCCGGCTGTAAGTTGTGCACACTCATAAATTCGGGGCTGTAGTTTTCCCCATGTTGTGAATGTCTTTACTGTTACGTCTGGAGCTGTTGTAAATTCGAATGAGAGTCATTTTGGCCACGATAGGGCCAAGAATGACTCAGAATTCGTTTTCCTTGTTTAAACTGTGATAGCTAAGTAATTGCCTGAGTGCAATGGCTGGTCTTCTGACTATGCTGGCTTGGCTTGTCTGTTGAAAGCCTGTGAAACCCAGCTGTGTTGGTTTGATGTTTATGACCCCTTGGCTATGTCTAAGCCTGCAATTGACCCTTATTCCGGAGGAATCATGCCCAGCTCGGGGGTGGCAGCGTTGCTGAGAGATTGATGAGCAAGCTGGCCTATGGTTGGGTGGAACGTTGCAGCGACGTAGCTGGTTGCGGGTGACTTCTTCATTGACAGATGAGTGCTGCTAGTCTATCTCTGCAATTATCTCAATTGTATA
>LPNX010869224.1:520252-535520 GCA_001517045.1 Pseudotsuga menziesii | reverse complement strand
AGAGCTTGATCTTCAATTGCTCCCATCTTCTCTTCTCTTCTTATGAGTCGAGCTTCTTCTTCTTCTCGGAGTCTGCTGAAAGTAATCACTTCCTTCTGGAACAAATTCCTCACATTAATGAATCCCATGATCCTGGGAGGCTATTCAAGGTGTCCATCACCACTTCTGCATTCTTCACTTCTTCTTTTACCACTTCAAGTTGTTCTTGATTTGAGAGACTCTTATGACTGCATGGTCTCTGCATTCTAGATGTTCACATTCTTCAACTGGTTTCTTAAGGTCATCTTCTGATGTATGTTTTTCCCTTCAAATAGCTTGGTCAAGGAATCAAACATCTTCGGTGTCTTTAGGGAAGAAACTTGTGGTACAAGTTGATCCATGGCTGAATCAACCATGATCTTCTTGGCCTTGACCAAGTTCTTCTTGTGAAAGGCTTCTAACCTCATCTCCCTCTGAAACTGGAACCTCTATGCTCATGTAGGTGTCCAATCCATTTTCTTCAGAGAGATCAAATACTTCTATGCTTGGAATTTTTCAACTTCACCAAGCTTATCATCAAGCTAATATGATAGATCACTTTGAAATGAGAACCTCAAATGAAAATATTGAATAGATTAGATCTTACTGATTAGAGGTGTCTGTCTTGGTTCCGGAGCTGGCTGATCTAGGGTTTGCCATAGAAACCGTAATTTTAAAAACTTGGAATATTTCATATCTGATTGGATAGACATATAGATCTCTTCAAATGGATCTGTCCAATGTACTCCTTTTCTGAAAACAGTGGAGGGAAGCTCCCGGAACAGGAAGCCCTAATTTTCCAATTTCTTTTGCAGAAATGCATGTTTCTGTTTCTATGATATCTCTGAAATTACTGTTCCTTTGTGTCTAAAATTTTGTACTGAGGTAACCTCACATGTACCTGATCCAACACCATAGGTTTCATCAGAATTTGTTTCACAAGTTTGGATTTATGATCCTTTTCCCAAGGTGACCTGTTGCGGGACTGTTCAGAACAACGAAGTTGTATGGAATGCCACGTGTCACTGGTTCATCTTCTAAGTCTGATATTTGGACCACAGAAATTAAAGTCTGTGCCCTTTCTAGAACATCTTCAGGATTTCCATTTGGACATCTGTAGCCCAAGCTATTGCAATTCTCCCCAGGTGTCTTGTTTAGAGATGAATTCTGGAAGAGGCTGGAACCTTAACTTGGAGGGATCATAGCTTCCAGAATATAGCGATTTTGAGGCTGAGTTTTTGACACAGTATGCACACAGTATGCATCAAGATTTTATCTTTGGCCCCTACAATTTTTAGTGCCTGATATGTCGACAATATTGGGATATAGCGAATGTACCAAAACTTAGCAGTTTTAGTGTTTAGGGTTTTTCTAACTCGGGGTCAAACTAGGGTTTGACTTTCTCAGAGTTTCACCCAACCAAATTTATTGATCCAGGTCTCTAAACTTCGGTTTTGATGAGGATAAAAATCCTATTCTGGGCTCACTAAAAAATTCCTCTTTTGTAGAAAGCCCTAATTTACGCATCGAAAACTGAAAATGCTTGAAATCGAATTCTGCTTCGACAGAAAGATGCACCCTTCAATGGAGAGTCAGCCTAGAATACTTTTGTTGATGGATTGTGGAGAGAGACCCAAAAAGTAAGAAGCCCTAGCTTCTGTAGCTGCACAATTTCTTCTTCTCAGGTTAGCTCTGATTCCATGCTAGTTTTTCATCATATAAGCTAGCATTATGATCTGAGGATCTTTTAACTGAGAGAATAACAAGCACAACAATAAAACATAAGCACATCACAAAATACAAGAGACACAAAGAATTTTCCTCGAGGAAACCATAAAGGAGAAAACCCCGCAACTTCCTCAGAGATAGAATCAGCACCAAAACAGTAAAAGCCCCAAAACAGTAAGATGATCTCCATACAACAGCAGTCTCTCTCTCTCTCACTGAGAGATATTCTCCTCTCACTCATGCGCCCCAATGAGTGAGTGTGAGTGTTGCAAGTGAGATAAATAGAGAGGCTCACTCTCTATCTATATTTTTTCATTCACTTGAAGTGCACTCCAACATGTCAGCCTCGCTTAACAATTACTTACTAGAGCCGACATCTCTAGGAGTGTCTAATAACCCTAGTGCCCCACCACTTGTGGGGACTTTGCCTCCTCTGACCAATAGGAGGGTAACACAATGGTGGGGACTATTTCCCCGACTTACAATGACTCACATAGGGTCGACTTCACTAGGATAGTCTAATAACCCAAGGACCCCACAACTGTGGGGACTTTAACCCTTGACCAATAGGAGGGTTAACCATAATGACTTGACATGAATTTCTCATTATAGAAACTTCCCGGAATAAACATCGGGGTATGACATGACTCAAATACATTACAATACATCCCAGAATGAACATCGGGTTACAATAGATAAGAAATACAAGTGAATACATTCCGAAGTTACAATTACATCAACAAAGGGAGGATTATAATCCTCACAAAACCAAGGTTGATCATTGTGTACATTCCAAGAAGGTTGGTGATATCTTCATTAATATAGTACTATATGTTGATGATAGGTTGTTGATTGGAAACAACATGAATGCCATAAGTGAGGTGAAATCGCAACTATCCTCCAAATTTTACATGAAGGATCTCATTGCTACAAACTTCATCTTAGGAATGGAGACAAAAAGAGATCGTGCAGATATGAAATTCTAGTTGAATAAAAGAAAATATGTTGAGATGATGCTACAAAGATTTAGCATGTAGGAAAGTAAGCCGATCAAGGTCTCTATTATTGTAGGTGTAAATTTATTTGTATATTAGTGTCCCTAAACACAAGAATATGAAGATGATCAGTCACGAGTTCCATATGCTAGTGTTGTTGGTATTTTCATGTATGTAGTGGTATGCACCAGACCGGACATTGCTCATGCAATGGGATTTATGAGTAGATATATGTCAAAACCAATGAAGTAGCATTGTATCGATGTAAAGAGCATCTTCATATATTCCCGCGCCACCACAAATTATGTAATGTATTGCCAAGGAAGACCTATACTAGACAAAGTAATAGATGCACATGGATTTGTTCATGCAGGATGGGTTGGAGATATTGATTGCAGAATATTTAAAAGTGGTTATATATTTACTCTATTTGGAGGAGGTATTAGTTGGACAAGCAAGAAACACATTGCAGTTTCACTATCAACTACATAAGTTGAATACATGGCAGACACCCATGCAAGTAAATAAGTTAAATGGTTACAAAGATTGTGTTTAGGTATTGGGTTTGTACATAAAGTTATAAGGTATATTGTGATAGTCAAAGTGCAATATTTTTTGCAATGAACCCTGCTTATCATGCTAAAACAAAGCATATTGATGTGTAGTACCACTTTGTGAGAGATATGATTGAAGACAAAAATGTGTTGTTGGAAAAGGTTGACACCTTGAAGACTGTTGAAATCTCATCAATGAATTTTATTGCTATTAAGAATTTCTCTCGGTGTAGAGAATATATGGGCATTGCTTCCCTGAATTTGAGAACTTGTCTGTATGTGGCCCACTATCTTGCAAAGAAAACAACAAGTGGGAGAATATTTGGTATGTGTTATATTCTTTGCATGTGGGTTGTGTCACCTATCATATATAACAATCTAATTAATCTCAGTTAAGGAATTGGGGTCTAAATCTAATATAGGTTAACATATTATGGTTTTGGATGTTATGGAATACCTAAATATTGTATTGTGAATGGTTAAGAAACACAACGAGAAAGATAGAGGCGCGACTTTAAGTTTTGTTGGTTTTTCCCGTTAAGGGTTTCAAGGGTAAATTTATATATACTATGTTTCTGCCATTGCGTAATATTTATTTTTCTTTTGTATGAATTGATTCACTTCATAGGTTTAAATCTTACAATAATCAAGTACACAATATTGGGCATTAGACTTATGTTGTAGGTCCTGGTTTTGGTTCTCTAGAGGTGCCATATTGTGAGTATGGACCATGGAATCACTGTGCGAAACATAATTACTAAATTCATTTTGGATGCAAAGTTGTAGGAATTTCATTGGCTAGCTACAAAGGCTAGGGTTTGTAGGGTCTTATAAAAAAATGAATGATAAGTGTTATTGTTGGAGCAACATACCTTCTCCATAGTATAATTCTCCTACCTAGTAACCTGGACCTTGAATTCATGACTCTAGTGGGCCAAAACTCACTAATATTGACCACCTGAGTCACCCTAGAGTCTAATTCTAATATATAAGGGTTCCAAACCACCTTATCTCCCACTTAAAGCAAACCCTAATGACCGCTTTTGTTTTCCTAGGTGCATTCCTAGATTTGGGGAGCTTTTCCCTGATTTTAGGAATGCTGGAATTCAACCTTAATTAGTGAGTGAGAGTGATCCCCTAATTTATCTCATAATTGACCATTCATGTCCAAAATTTATCCATTAGCACCAATGTTTACCTAATTAGGGTTTTGTAGGCTCATAACTATCAATGCATGAGAAGTCTTCAATTAGAATTGGTGGTTGTGAAGTCTCATGCCAGTGTAACTCAGTTAAGGAGAGTAAGCATTGTTAATTGAGGGTCCTTGGGTCTAGTTAAGCTTGAATATAATCTCTTACACTCGATGAGTAATTCGAGTTGCCTCTTGACCTAATTTGAATTTCCTTCCTTTAAATATTGTTCACCTCCATTCATTCAAGTTAATGAAATACATCATTCTTTTCTTCCTATCTACTTCTAGTTTTTGTGTAATGACTATGTTGAATAATTTGTTACATGATTAGTTTCTTGTTGATTTGATTTTCACTATATATATCTTTAATTTATGTTCCTATATCCATATGCTCAAATATCATATGGTATCATAACAATAGGGGTACTAAACTAATTAGTACTAGTGTTTTTTTGTCAAGGATCAAGCTTTTGCAAGTTAAAGAAGGGATTTTGTACCAAGAATTTTGCAACCATCAAAAAGGATTTTGTAGCCACCAAAGATATCATTTTAATATATTAAAGTTCTTGTCTACAATGATCATATTTATAATTTGCATCCATCAAAGAAATGCATTTTCAACCATCAAAGAAGTGCTCATTTACAACCATCAAAGAAGTTCATTTGCAACCACCAAAGAGCTCATTTGCAGCCATAAAAAGCGATTTTGCATCCATCAAAGAGAGCTCATTTCAATATATGGACATTCTATCTCCCGGCTCAGTTGGTTCACAGTTTGTATGATCGATCTAGTATTATTGAAGTAGGACCGGAAGCCTAAGTACATATTCACAGACATTGAGAGGATGAAAGGCATCCCAAAAGCTTTGCATTATATGGACTATGAGGACATATGCAAATACATGATCCACCACTCAATTGAGGAAGACCCTTTATAGGCCTATAATAAGAGGTGATTTACAAATTTATTCTCTCCAAATTGAGTTTTTATTAAAGTATATTTTCTGCTTTCCATTCTACTAAATTGGCTCTTGGAGCCTCCTACAAAATTGCTTCTTTGGATTCATTTGTTGCCTCCCTCCTTAAATAACAAGATAATCTAAGCCTCCAAAAAACCTCAAAAAAACATGCACTTTCATCCAATGAGGGGAAGAAAGGTGCAAGCAAGAAAAAACCCCAATACAAAGGCAAAAAGGAGCAAAAACCAAGGATTTATCATGGAGATTTCAACTCCAATGATGGAAAGACCAAAGAGAACTATTCATGGTGTCCTTACTACAATAAATGACCACATAAAGAAGAAGATTGCAGGTTATACAAACAATTTTTTGAAGAAAAGGAAGAAAATGAATGCAACAAGAAATCTAGCTACATGTATTCACTTTCAACAATTTCTATTCCATACATTTTTAACTAGGAAGAATTTGGAGAACTTGTCCCAAATCAAGTTCTATGTGAAGAATACATTGGAGAACTTGTCCCAAATCAAGTTCTCATCGAAGAAACCTCCAATATGTCTCTTTAAAATATAGAGCTATAACTTTTGCTCCTACTGCTCACCAATTACCATACACAAATTTATGAGTAGTTTTTTTTTACATTCTCTTTTATGGCGGGGGGGGTCCCATGTGGTTTTTGCTCTCTTACCTAGTTTACAGAGAAATTGTGTGTAGGGGTACCTAGTATGGTTGTAAATTTTCAGGACCCATTTTTAATTAATTAATTTATTTCACCTACTACATATTATGGGGGGGTGTTGGAGCAAAATACCTTCTCCATAGCATAATTCTCCTACCTCGTAACTTAGACCTTGAATTCATGACTTTGGTTGCAAAAAATCACTTGTATTGACCACCCTAGTCATCCTAGAGCCTAATTATAATATCTAAGGGTCCTAAAACACCTTATCTACCATTGAAATCAAACCCCAATGACCAATTTTGGTTGACAGGGCGTTTTCCTAGATTTGGGGGTGCCTCCCTTGATTTGGGGAGTTTTTCCATGATTTTAGGAATGCTAAAGTTCAACATCAGTTAGTGACTAAGAGATCTCCACTATTTTAGATCCTAACCGACTATTCATATCCAAATTTATCCAATAGTGCCACTGTTGACCTAATTAGGGATTTGCATGCTCATAACAATCAGTGCATGAGCAGTCTTCAGTTATAACTAGTAGTTGTGAAGTCATATGTTAGTGTAACTAATTTAAGGAGAGTAAGCATGGCTAACTAAGGTCCTTGGCTCTAGTTAATCTTGACTAGAATCGCTTACACTAGATGAGCAATTTGACTTGTCTCTTGACCTAATTTGAATTTCCTTCCTTTAAATACTGTTCACCTCCATTCATTCTAGATATTGAAATACATCATTCTTTTATTCCTATCCACTTATAGTTTTTGTGTAATGATATATGCTAAATAATTTGTTATATGATTAGTTTCTTGCTGATTTGATTTACATTGTATATCTCTTTAGTTTATGTGCCTAGATCTATATGTTCAAATATCATAGTTATAGCTCTTTGATATATTGAAGCCTATTTTCAATGATAGTGATAGGTTAAACCTTGCAGGCCACCAATTAAGAAGGATATACTGTACTGTAAGGAAAACGCCTTCTTGCAGAAAACACCTTCTATCTTGAGTTTCTCCCACCAATCACAAATACCCCAAGTACACCAATGGCCATCAGGAAAATTCTCATTTCTTAAGGTTTTCCCATTGTTGATTCCTTTTTAGAGTCTCTTACACTACATAAGATGTGAAAAATGCTCTTCCTAGGTAGAGATATAAACCAATATATCGTATAAGCACACTATTACAAATGAATATAGAAAGGGACATAATACATCATTCATTAGATGTATAATTTATCTAGTGCATTGCATAAACCAAAAGCCATTACCATCCATTCACATAGACCTTACCTTGTGTTCAAGATGACATTCTAGGTGCCTTCTTTAATTCATACATGGTGGAATCTTGATTTGATATCTAACTTGGTGAAATACTTAGCATGATGCAACTAGTATAATAAGTCATCAGTAATGGGTAGAGGGTATCAATTCTTGAGGGAAATCTTGTTCAAATCTCTAAAGTTGATACACATTCTACAACCATCCTTATTGGGTACTATGATGACATATATCCCACAAGGTAGGGTGCTTGAATGGATTACACTGAATCCAATAGGAGTAGCAACTATTTTTCACTTCATGTACTTCTAGGATGGACTATCTACACAATCCAATTTGGAAATGGGGAGTCAAGAAACAACTATATCTCATGCTCTACTTACCTTCTACGTGGTAATCCTTTAGGATTTTGAAATTCTTATTTTTACAAACACAAAAACTCCTCCAACTAATGTTTGTATTATTTAACACATCCCTCTAATGATGCCTTTACTTTTATTGATTACATTTCTAGATGATACTCTCATAAGAAGAGTAATACAAACTTCAGACTAGAGCTTATCAATTCAATGGCTTGATTAGTATTGATTAGAGAAATATTATAATTACTGTTGTGTGCATTGATGATGAAGGGATTTCCATCCTTGATCTGGTGGTATTGGTATGTTCTCCTTATGAATAATAATTCATCCCTCATGTACATGTAGGGGCTTCAAGAAACTACACCACACACATTAAGTTGTACTACATCTACCTCCACTTCATCAGTATAGTTTTCACTTATAGAAAATTTGATTTTCCATTGTGTAGTGACCCTAAGATAAACATCCTTATTTACCCAACCCAATGGATATGGTTGAGGATGGCCATGGAACTCCAATCCAAGCTTGCTGACTAGATTTGCTGCTATGATGTTGGCCTATTACCCATAATCAAATAGAGAATCCAGATTTTGCTTCTTAACTTGAATATTAATATGGAAGAGTTTAGTCACATGCTTCTCTTCATTGGGATTAAGGCTACTTAGATTCACCTCCTTTTGCATTATAGTGTAGAGAATATTTTCATCTACATTTGAGATGATCTCTACTTGGTTGCTTATATCCATGACTAGTATGCTCTTCTCCTTGGCATCCTTATTTTGGTTATTTGGATTCAACTTAGGACACAACTTCCAACACTTATCTTCGGTGCGACCATAGATATTACAATGGTTTCTTGGATCCTTGCAATAATGTCTAGTGGTTTTTGTATTCTTATCCTTACCTTCTTCTTTTGGTTCTTTGGGTTCAACTTAGGATGCAACTTCCAACACTTATATTTGGTGCGACCATTGATATTACAATGGTTGCATTGATTGTTTGCATCCTTGTACTAATATGCAGTGGTTGTTGTCTTCTTATCCTTTTCTTTCCACCTCTTCTTTTCCTCCTTGAAAGCATATTAGTGGTCTTTCTACTTGGAACCACTTGTTTTTCCTTTAGTGTTACCCATGTTATCCAAATAATATTCTTGCACATGGGCCTCGTCAACTATCTTAGATTTTAAGAGCATCACTTGCCTCCATAAATGACTATATAGAACACCCAAATACTTAAGGAATACATTTGGGTTCATTGGATGTATACCCAACATAATAGCCATAATTATAAACTTAGTGGTGCACTCTTGGACACTATTTCCTTACTTCTATTAGAAGTAATGCCAATATATCTGCTGGTCCTTTTCATACCTAGTAAAGTAGAAATATGACTTAATGAGGGTTTTAAACACCATGAACAACTACTACACACAAATATTTTATTCCTATAGTGCTAAACTCATCCTTGAATAACCACACAACATCCTTTTACAATATATCTCTCCTATGAGATGAATATGGGCTCCATGATTAAACATCAACACATGCCCTTGACAATGTGTCTTAGCTCAACATAATGAATCATTCTTTGGGTAATGGTTAGGGTTGTTTAACATTCAAGTGGGATATGGGCGGGATGAGTAGGTTCCATGCACTAGAAATGGGTTTCAAAGTCTAAACATGGTTAAGAGGGAATAAGGTGATTAAGCCTAAATGAACCTTCTATAGATCAAGTGCTATGGGTAGGGTAGGGAAACACTTGGGCCTTAGGAACTAAACATTGCTTCTTAGGTTTAATCACCATAAGAGAAACCTACAAACCACAACATAAACCTCTATAGAGGGTTTTTGGCATAAAAGTTGGATATGGATGCCATTATGAGATTTTGTGCTCCAAGGATGGGTCATAGGGCCTTGAACACGGTTGATGAAGGAAATCAAGCTCAAGATCCTAGAAGGAGTCCTCAAATCAACACATGAGTTATTTGTAGGGGTTCTTTGGAGGCCTTCAAGTGGGATACATGTGTCATGAGTATTTTTTTTGCAATGAAAATGGATATGAACTAAGGCACATGGTCAAGGGGGTAAACAAAGGCCTTATTTCCTAATTCAAACTTTTCAATCTCAAGTGCCATGAACAAACCTTAAAAAGACTGACACAAGGCCTCATTAGGGGGTCTTTTTCCTAATAAATTGATATGGGTGCTACTTAAGATGTTTCACACATTGCAGATGGGTCTCAGGACCTTGACCATAATCATGGTAGTAAAACAATATCCTCCAAAATTTAACATTGGTTGAGGGAGGGAAACACTAACCTTTGACCCTAGAAATAGCTTCATAGGCTCAAGCTTCATGAACATGTCCTTAGGCTACCATAAAGGAGCATGGATGGTTTATAGGGTCTCAACAATCATCAAACATTGAAAACTAGCATCTTAAGATCTTATCAAATCTTATAGAGACCAGGAGCCTTAAACAAGTAATAAAACCAACACGTGAACTTTGTAGGGGGTCTTTAACCTCTAAGCAGGATACATGCACCATGAGTAGGTTTTGTGCACTAGAATGTGTAGTGAGGAATAAACATGGTCAATGTGGACACAATAACCATAGTCGTTATTAAACATTCTTTAGCTCGAGCATCATGAACAACACCTAAAAGCCAAAACACAAGCTTTCTCTAGTGTATCCTTGACATCCAAGTTGAATATGAGTGCCATTATGATGTCATGGGCATCATGGATGGGTCTCAGGTTTATGACCACGGTAAGGGGAGGGAAACAAGATCCTTTTTCTTGAAACCCTGTTTCTTAAGCTCAAGCACCAAGGACAAGTCCTCGAACCTCCACATCTAACCTCTTTTGGTTAACAATAAGCCCATGGGTACTTTGGGCACCATCATTCTTTAGTTATCTTTAGTTATATAGTAGGAATATGTCTAGAGATCTAACTACCACATCTAACCTCTTTTGGTTAACAATAAGCCCATGGGTACTTTGGGCACCATCATTCTTTAGTTATCTTTAGTTATATAGTAGGAATATGTCTAGAGATCTAACTAAGATCACAGGAGGAGAATGATTAGTCTTGTCCCCTCAATAACACTTATTGGACTCAATCTCCATGAACAATAGGTAATACTTAATAATAATAATAATAAAAAAACAAAAACAAAAATTTCTACAATTATATTATAATGCTATATACATCCTTACAACTTACAATGGTATATGATCTTGTATATGACCCTTGTATGATAATAATAAAAAAGAACGAAAACAAAGATTTCTACAATTATATTATAGTGTTATAGACATCTTTACAACTTACAATGGTATATGATCGTGTATATGACCGTTGTATGATATGTTTGGCCGAAAAGAGGGATACATGTACCATTATTAAACAACAACACATGCCCTAAATGATAATGCGTCTCAAGCGTGTGTACATTATGAGGGTCATAATTTTGTTATTTTGGACTGTGCTCTCCAATTCAGTTTGGGGGAGCTTCAACTTCTTGAGGTGCACTTGATAGATCTCGGTTTAAAATGGATGTTTAATTTTTTTTATTTAATTTAAAGTCTATATGTAATTTATATATGTTCATTAGCATAACGTGACTAACTAGAGAGATCTCCCCCATACTAGGCTGGAGAGCACCTCGCTTCCCTGGGTGCAATAATTTAATATTTTTTAGTTATGTTTCCTAGCATAACGTGGGATGATCTCCCCCATATTGGGCTAGAGAGCAACTCGCTTCTGGGTGCAATGAAAAATATATATTACATATCAACTTAACTAATAAAAAAAATCAAATTAGCATAAATCTATTTTAAACTCAATCTATCAAGAAGACCAAGAAGGATCCAAACTGTAAAAAAAAGTACACCTCAAAAGACTGGATCCCTCTCAATACTTTGATAAATCAAAGTTTAAAATAAGTATATTTTAATGTAACCATAAAATACACTTTTAAATAGATATATAACCTACCATTATAATAATAATAATAATAATATACTAGTCATGTGCCCAATTTTATAGAACGACTCCGTTGTTCAAGGAGTTGCCAAGGCCACCGAATCTATCGATGCAGCTTTGTGACACAAATTTGGTACAGTCAAAAGCTATTTATATCGCTCGCTTGTTCATTTTTGTTCACATGAAATTAACAAACAAGAAGAGAAATATGTATCAGCGATGGCGTCTTGGGTGAGAATTGACAAACAAGAAGAGAAATCTGTATCGGCGATGGCGTCTTGGGTGAGACAAACTGTTGGGGCGTTCAAAGACGCTGGTAACGTCGGGTATGCCAAGTTGAAATGCAAGATGGCGGATATTGATATTGCGGTTCTGAAATCTACTCTCCACAACGACATCCCTCCCAAGGAAAAGCACATTCTCATTGCTTTGTCTGCAATGGAGTCCTCTGAGTTACTACCACAACTCAGACATGCGGTGGAAATGCGTCTAAGCCGAACCAAGAACTGGATGGTCACTCTGAAGACCTTGGCACTTATTCATCGACTCCTCGGGGATGCTCAGTTTCCCTGCATTTTCACTCATAAAGTCGGGCGGCACCACCATTCCTCTTATAAAACCCTACTTGTCTCGATCTCCCGACATTTCGAGGATAAATATTCCAGTCCCCTCGCGCTGGAATGTTCTCTCTGGGTTCGCAAATACGCCTCTTATTTGACTCAAAGACTTCATAGCAACAGGATTCTCAAGTGCGCCGCAGACAATATTGTGGCTGAAAATCAAAATAGAATGATCTCCGATCAGGATATGGAAGCCAAAGAACTCTTGGAAGGTTTGAAGTCACTGCAACTACTCGTCGGCTGCCTCTCAAAATGCATTCCTCGTGATCAAAGCCCCGTTGCAAACAATTCCCTCATTCAGTTCGTCCTCGATTTACTGATGAAGGAATGTTTCAATATCTACGCAGCCCTTAATTTTTGTATATGCAAGCTCCTGGATGAAGTGCCAACAGAAAAAGCTCTATGCCTTCTGGATGTTTATAAACTTATTTTGCGAGAGTCCGAGAAGAAACTTTCCAAGTTTTATAAAAGATCGTGTATGGTGGTCGTAGCACATGGCGTCCACACTGACAACCCTTCTCCTGAAACTTTCGTGACTCAAATAAAGGATTACAGCACAAAATACAGGCATCGTCTTTTTGAGATGGAAGATGTGGGACGTTGCTCCATCCATATCCAGGAACGTGATATTGCAAAGAAAAAAACAGATATTCAGCAGGATAAAGCTGAAGAAACTCACCAAGGTAATACACCTGGTGGCGTGATCGAGGAGATTTTTTCATAAGCGTACTGTGATCACTGCCTGGTTGGAATATTAACCCATTGGAAGACTACTTATGAAACCTTGTTCTGTTGTTTGCTAGGTATAATTTGAGGTCCGGATATTTGGTTTATGTTATCGTTCCATAGATTATCCATACTTAGTCTCTGAATGGTCGAAAGCAGTTTGGCTTCCCATAGTGTCTAATAGGTCTATGCATGGAGTTTCTTTTATGTGATAATGTTCTTCTCATTCTCTTTATGTACAAAAATTATATCCAAGTGGATGTTAGGTCTTTGCATGGAGTTTCTTTTATGTGGTAATGTTCTTCTCATTCTCTTTATGTCCAAATTTATATCCAAGTGGATGTTAGGTGGTAATGTTCTTCTCATGCTCTTTATGTCCAAAATTATATCCAAGTGGATGTTAGGTTTGTTAGGTCTTTGTATGGAGTTTCTTTTAATGTTATTTTCATGTTCTTTATGTCCAAAATTATATTCAAGTGGATGTTATGTGATATTCTTTATATTTAGCTCAGAAATAAGTGTATAGATCATTTTAAAAGGGGATCTTTCAAGTTTTGAGAGGAACCAAATCTCCGGAGGTGTAAACTTTTTTTTAGAGTGTAAACATTGAGGAAGAGTTTTAATTTATCTAATTTGTGTGATGTTGTTGCAAATGTTTTAAATCTAAATTGAACAGACATGTCATTTTTTATAATATTTCATTGTTTTTTAAAAAGGACAAGTGTCAACTCTAGGATGAGTAGTGAAGGAGTTACACATCTCCCCCTATTTCATTATAGAATGTGCCTCTTAAAGGCAATTACTTAAATGATATAAAATATGTCTTAGATATTTTCTATTTGAGGCAAGAGGAAAGATGCATATAGAACATTCTCAAAATATTTGATACACAAAGTATCATCACATTTATATCAATGTTATTAGAAACAAGTAGAAATTGAAAGAGTGGTAAAAAAAATGCATTCCATAAAAAAATGGAATGATCAATATGGAGAATAAAGAAGTGAAGGTTTGATGATGATGCAAATTGAATGAATAAAATCACAATTATCATTGTTATAATCTTAATTTTAGGTTTTGTGATGTTGAAAATGTTAAGTTTATATCTAGGTTCATATTTAAAATTAATATTACAAATGAGAAAATTTCACTTAGCTTAATATAGTTTTTTATCCCAAACAAAAAGTTTGCATTATATTTACAATGACTTCAACCAAACATGTAAAATATAGATGGATTGTTGAGGTAATTACATTGCATTGAATTATTGATTATGTGTTTTCTTACCATTAAGTATCTAGTGCAATAATGAGAATACCATGAATTACATACTAAGTGGTCAAGAGGCAAATATTAAGAGTGTTCAAATACTAATCAAATGGGAGATACAAATCCTATAACCATGACATCATCACTAATGATAACAAATATAAATGTAGCATTACTAGTGCCAAAAAATAATTATGAACTAATATCTCAGTATACCTTTAGCAAGATGGAATATGTCAACAAGAATAAAGAGAGACAACTTCATTTTCTTGGGTTTGCTTGATTCCTATACTTTGCTCTTAAAAATTTTCATTGAGCCACATATTTACAATTAATATTACTAATAAATTTCCTATTCCATTATAATTTACATCCATAATCCATGATTAATTCTTTTGGTGTTTTGCAAAGTCAAAGGAGAGGAAAATATAACAATACTCAACACATGATTCATGTGGGGACTCAGAAAGGCAAGGTTTGCGAGCTTCTTTAAGAAGATTTTATCGAGTGACACAAAATGATGGATATGTCAATATGGTGGTAAGATTGTGTTGACATGATCTATGTGATGAACTTAATGTTATGGAAGGGTACACCATATTAGATATTAGATAACATAGAATGTGAATATAAATAATTTTAGTCTTTTTATGTCCAAGGCATGTAGTAAACTCGTGTAAACCTTGACATTCTATATATGTTTAATAAAATTCCATATAAAGTTTCATCTTAAGATAAATAAATAACATCACTAGAAAAACAAATTTACATCACATGTATTTCATAGAGGAGAATAGCCTAAAAGAAAATTGAAATCCCTATTTATAATGAATAAAGACTTTAGATCATCAAAAATATTTATCTCATGACTATACCTCCCAAAATATTCTAAGCATATAAAC